>JAKOGH010000161.1:0-10700 GCA_024811115.1 Terana coerulea
AAACGACTTTTTCCATGGCTTTGTCCACGGGGCGTCTACGATGTGTCTTGTCATTCGGCGCTCTGAAAATTTTAAGACAAACACAAGTCTGTGTGGCTGGAATGCGATGATGAATTGATGATGACTAACCGTCTCAGGAGCAGGACCGCCTCTCCATCATTTACCGTGTACTGGATGCGGATGTGCACGAAAAGAGCGAAGCTGATATAACTGTGCGTACGCCCGAGGAGCTTTCTCCACTTTGCGTCGCTTTTGTCCTGGACAATCGCCCATCAAGGTGAGTCGTTGACTGATAAGGGAGAGCAGTGACTTACGGGCGTATTTTTCATATAGTCATTTAGTGGGTCGTTGACGACTGCTTCCATAGTGGTGTCATGCGCCCTCGGTATGTCCTCTGTAGGCGTTGGGAAGTGTTAGTCAGATATCTGCTGCGCGATTCGGTGCGACGAGCAAACGGCGCGTACTATACCGCATCAGCCTGGGAACGACCTCTTCCAGGCTCTCCGTCAAGCACATAACCTCATCAAGTGAGTATCCCAAATCCTTCTTCTCTTCGTAATCTTGATCCAAATATTTACTTGTGAAGTGTGGCGACGTTCTGGATGCACATTTCGGCTCCCGGCCCAGCGTAATGAACGGTAGCTTCATCGTCTATGATAGCTGGCACTCTTCAAGTCCAGGTTGCCGCCAAGGCCTTGGGGGTGTTGTGTGCCAGGCCATCACATACACCGTGTGCAGACTATTTGTAGGCCCATGCTTTCGGCGTCTGCAATACATCACACATGTGCAGCAGATCGCTAGTAGTGCATTGCGGCGCAGCCGCTGGCCCGCAGCCATCGGTGCATCAATACCGTTGACGCCACAACGATAGCCTGCGGACTCTTCCGCTATCGACAAGGCACGCTCGGTATACGTTAGGGGTTCAACGCAGTACCAATCGCTCAGGATATCTCTCGGAGTAAAATCACAGAGCATGGGTTGAAGTTCTATTTGGTGGTTATAGCATGGTAGGATGCCGCCTGACGCATGCTTGCCTTTGGGAATTGTGAGCTGGGGTACTCAAACACATTGCATCTAGAAGGAACGGGAAAGAGGCGCAGAAGGCTAACAAACATCCATCCGAACAGAAATTAATACAGTTTGCGACCTCCAGTCGGTGTATCGCGATACCTGCTCCCGCCATCGGCTGAAGTGAACGGTGTACATCTTAGTATGCCACATTTCCCTGATACGCTACATCTCTCATCCTTGTGGCTTGCTCAGAAGAGACTACACCAGGCACCTCACCCCAAACAGCTTTCGCCTGAGTTCCATTCCAGATAGCCACATTGGAATATGTCGCTAACGGAGTTTTTCTGGGGTTTTCTAGGCGCTCTTGGGCTCTCGGAACATCTGCAAAAGCAGCATCAGCAAAGGTAAGTACTCACACTCATCCCCCGAATTATCGAAGTGCTTACGATGTCTACCATGATAGGCTTTTCTGTCCATTGTGGATTGTCTTTGCCAATCGGAACGGTCTCCGCGACCTTGAAACCCAGAGAGCCGTAGAATCCGCGGTTGATAGCGTTGCTGGATATCACATAGGTCCCACGGCCCTGTTCATCTGCCTAAAGTTGAAAATAAGTGAGTTTCATCGTATCTTTTAATACTGCTGGTTGTGTACTGACGAGGATTGTAACAACGCGCGCGAGGGCATACCCAAACCCCCGTCCTTGGCTCGCCGGTGCAGTGGCAAGAGCAGTGAGCTCTAACATGTCGGGGAGCTCGCCTCCGAACGCCTTCTCTAAGCTCGCCCCAATGGTGGTAAAGAACTCTTGGGTACGCTGAACATGTGCTCGGTGAGTACCCCTTGCTTTGCTATCTGCTGCGTTCGCGAGAAACAGACCTCTGCTTGCTGCCTGGTCCAGTAGAGCCGCCTCAATATCGCCGAAGCCGCGTCGAACATTTTGTTCACGATTTTAACCACCGGACTGGGACGTGTCTGGCTATTGGGCGCCCTGGAAATTCGAAATTAGCCACAGGTCTACATGGCTACAGTATGGTGACGACGACTGACAGCGTTATGATCGTATACGCCGCTCCATCGTTCACTGTGTGCAAGGCGCGATTGTATACGGCCCTAGCGAAGCGCACGTAACTTTGCACTAGCCCGACGAGCTTCACCCACTTTGCGTTGCTTTTATCCTGGCCGACCGCTTATCAACGTAAATCCCGAGGAACAGGTGAAAACAGGGACTCACAGGCGTCTCCATCATATACGCCCTTAGCGGATCATCTGCAAAGGCTTTCACAGTGGTTTCATGCGCCGTGGGTATGTCCCCTGTAGGCATAGGCAGGTGCTAGTCAGGTATTTGCAGCGCGATGATTCGGAGGCGCAACGACTAAACAGCACATACTATACCGCATCAGCTTGGGGACCACCTCTTCCGTCTTTTTCTCCACAAAACCCGGCGACAGTATGAGCACACCCTTCTGCCCCCACTCAGCGCATCGGAAGGCGGTTCCAACATCCAGGCAGCGCTTGTCGGGTTGCTACCGGGACTTTGGGGTGTATTATCCTGGGCTCCCACACCCTTGAACGCATGCAGAGTATTTGTAGGTCTGCCATCGGCGTCTAGTATGATGCACTGATACGAATGTCGAATGTACATGTGCTAGTAGAACGCTAGTGAATTACGGCGCAGCCGCAGATCATCGGTATGTCAACGTTATCAGGACCCGTTGAAATGTGATAGAGCGTACTTTAGCACGAGGTCGAGAGGGACGAGGTGAGAGTCTTGCCCATGTGCATGGCTAGCATTGTGCGTAGGCCGCACCCGCCACCGGATGCCCCCGTAGCTGAACTACCTCACTTTCATGAGTAGAAGCAGGACTCCGGGCGTATTCCACATCATCGTTACGGTTATAGAAGTAAAAACAAATGTGCCGTAGTATGTATTTAGCTTGAGAACAACTCTGTACGCATGAGCAGTTATTACAATATTCAGAACAGATTACGAAGCGAACTTTGGTATCCCGGGGTATTGGGGGAATACGGTTGGGTATGATAATAGTCCGTGTATAACAAAAGAAAGAAGGGGCTTGCAGAACAAACAGATTCGCGAAGACAGAAGACGACTACAGGAGCGCACTGTTATCTCGAAGCCTGCATATGTCCAGCCCGGGTATATCGGAAAACTATCTCCTGAAGCGGTCCCTCCACGAGATCTTGTTGGATGACATGGGGTAACTGGTAGCGCCCGACATACGGTCACGACGACGACCGAAGCATACCGTGCAGCCAGCCAAGCAAAGAAGGATGAACGAGACAAACGTCATCCAAAAGGCTTTATAGCAACGTCAGTGCGCGACAAGAAGGTTGGACGAGTGACAAACCAGGAGCAGTGTCCGTGTGTTCGCTAACTCCAGTGAGCTTGGCCATCTGGTGCTTGACGAAGACATACAGCGCGATGTCAATGGCAAACGCGATCAAGGTAAGCAACGCGGCGAGGAACGACGTGAGCGAAGCCAGAAGCTGGAAGGTGACGTGGGTAGAGAGGGAAAGCAGGAAAGCGATGAAGGTCAAGCCGGCCGCTGAGATGACAAGATGAGAGGACGACAACCACGTGAGATGTGGATACGTACCGACAGGGTGGACCGCAAGACCACGCGTCCATGAGGGTCCTACAGTCTGCCAGCTGGTCTTGTCCGAGTTGTACACGACGGTGGAATAGCCATGGCCTAACGTCAATTGTTCAAATCGTGTACGTGAAGCGCTCAAAGTGACGTGAGGCGTACCTTTGGGGCTGCATGTCCGCGTGCCTGAGGTTTCGTACCAGCAGTACGACCTACATGGCGTCCTTGTAAGAGCTCTACAGTGCTTTTTCACGGAGGGAGCTTACCATATTCCGTACTAATGAGATGAGACGGATCAGCACAGCATTTGAACAGGATCTGCAAGCGTTACTTACACGCAGTTCTGTCAGTTGTCCTTGGTTGCCATTGTCCGTTGAGGAGTTTCCGTTGAAATGGACGCGTGCAAAGTCGAGGGCGGTAAGATACGGCAGGGAGATGGAGACCAGGAATAAGAGTACGAAGGCACAAAAGAGGAACACGACTCCGGGGATGTGGAATGCACGGGGCATGGTTTAAACGGCAGGCGGAGTGACTGATTACGGTGTCGTCTTCGTGAGGTCTCTCGTGCTTTCCGCTGGCAGAAGACGGCCTTGACTTTTGAAGGGCCTGCAAGCTGAAGAGGGGATTTCGGCGGTCGTCGACGTCGAGGAAGAAAATGAGGAAGTGTGGCGCGAAAGGTACAATGACGCAGCTGGCCTTGAACCTTGTTAAATATCCGACATTCTCCGACAGTAGACAGTCCAAATATTTGAACTCAGAACGGCGGAGGTCAAAGGGCGCACGCTTTCGTTGACGCTCTGAGGATAGTTGGTACTTTTCGCCACCAGATCAAATCCCGATTTAGAAAGACGCCCACGGCAACACGGTGATGGGCGGCGCTCCGGAGCAAACAAAGACAAGCAGAGCGAGCTGAGAGAACAAGTGCAGACAAGTCCCCAGCATATATGATATGCCAGTGCTGTGTACAGGATAAACCATAGATAAAACTAATAGGAGCTGTAAATCATGTATGTATTCTCAGTAGCTGGCTCTAAGATATAGTCTATACTACTCGGGGGTATGAGGGTATAAGTTCATGATTGTTTTCATGGTGGTTTGCATGGTGTATGTAGGGAGCGGAGAGAATGTGACCTACATCTTTAGGCATCATATAAACAAGTCTGTGAGAGAGCACACCGGACTTGCCTTCCCGTGGTATCATGCAGGCAATCCATGCATGAACATCATCCTAATTCCTGCCCCTCCTACCCTATGCAGTTGCAGTCGGATTGCTTGCCTTCAGGGAGCATTTGGCAGAGTAATGGGCGAAATTTTGGCGTGGGATGTATGCTAGTCGTGGTAGAACATGAAGGCACTGCGAACCTAAGAGATAAATCCGGGGATTTATGGTGTAAACACATAGTGGTCTGAAACAAAATGGCCAGCATAAGTCACACGCATTAATTAGATATTCCTTTTGGGAGATATATCCCTTAAATGAACGCATAAATCTACCCGACTAACTCTATATCCTTCCCCAATAACTCACAGAGCTTTACTCTGAGAATAAATCCCTCATATCTCTTGTAGCTTTTCTGTGGATTTATAATGGGCACATTACTTGTAGGCAACAAGATACATTGACTAGATAAATAAAAAACAAGTTGCACATATATCCAGCATGAACTAGGTGGAGGTCTTCAGAATACGTCTGCAGGATTTATTGTGGCAATATATTCCACCTAACGCAGTGAGAGATATTGAGGACATATGGTTGACATAAGTAAAATAAAGAATGCAGATATATTCATTATAAATCACGTACCACATATCTCCAGGATAAATCCAGCAGGACCTCGGACACTTAGAAACAAAAATGTCTGCAGAAGATAGTAGTTAGTCGCATTCAACATAAGCCTTTTGACTATGGACACTAAACACACAATGCGCATTGGTAGATTCATATATAATTGTAAATCTAGTGAGGGCTATCAACTTTTGTATACTTTGCACAATGGCAGTGTATTTGTAGAACTTCGTTGCCCAAGTTAACAACCTCGGCCAGATTGCGCTGTTTTGATGTTGGCTAGCGTTAGCATTGTCAGTTAGAGTCCCCATGGGGCATAAACGTGTAAGTGCTGACCATGGTTAACTTAGGCAGCAAAGTTCTATGAATACGCCACCCTTGTGTAACGTGATGCAAAGTTCAAGATAATCCTTACTGGATTTGCAGTTGTATCTGAATATACCAATGTGCATACTAGTAAGTTTGTTGTTAGTAATCAAAAGTCTCATATTAAATGAGTCTATGTCTAACTACTACATTCAGCAGACATCTATGTTTCTAAGTGTCCGAGGTCCTGCTGGATTTATCCTGGAGATATGTGATACGTGATTTATGCTGAATATATCTGCATTCTTTATCTTACTTATGTCGACCATGTGTCCTTGATATCTTTCACTGAGTTAGGTGGAATATATTGCCACAATAAATTCTGTGGATGTATTTTGAAGACCTCTGTTTATTTCATGCTGGGTACATGTACAACTTGTTTTGTATTTGTTCAAGGAATTTATTTTGTTGCTTACAAGTAATGTGCCCATTATAAATCCATGGAATGGCTACAAGAGATACAAGGGATTTATTGTCAGAATAAAGCTCTGTGAGTTATTGGGGAAGGATACAGAGTTAGGTGCACAGATTTACGTGTTCATTTAAGTTGTATATCTCCTGAAATGGAATATTTAATCAATCTGCATGAATTATGCTGGCCATTTTGTTTCAGACTCCCACGTGTTGACACAATAAATCCCCAGGATTTATCTCTTAGGTTCCGCAGTGAGGGCAGGAAGGAAGACGCGTCGTGGTTGTGGCCAAGGCAGGGTTTGCGCTGAGCGCCTGTCTCGGAGGCCCGGTGATGGGAGGTACTCCATTTGGAAGGTAGCCAAATCGGGAAGTCGATCTGGTGGCGAAAAGTCAAAGGTTTCTGAGGATCGTCGAAACCCAAATTTATGAGTTAAATATGTATTTGTTCCTGACAAATAAGCCCGGCATTAATTTTGACTTTCCGCGGACGCTTGCTCTGGTCGACGTTCATTCCGCCTTCCCTCCCTCTCCTCTATTTTCGTCAGCTTTTGGTCAGGTTTCAGCAGTACAGGCACTGCTGTCACTTACTTGACGATAAAAGGTCGCCACTTGTCGTTGCGGAACCGCACAAGGCTCGATTAGCTGGTCTAACAGCTCACGCAGCTCAGCGACCTTTCTGCTGTAGCCATGATACCTCTCGCACGGCGTACGACCCAAAGACTCGAGACGGTGCTGTCTCGCCAAGCTCTGCCTCGTCCGGCACGCTTGTATTCGACACCCACGAAAAAGAGGGATGCTCCTGGGCCTGCTCTGGGCACGGCTTCAGTGCCGTCGTCCGACTTCCCTGCCTTCATGCCCTCGAAACAAAATCAACAAACGGGCTTGCCAGACACATTCGACGACATGGCTGGCTTCTTGCACCGACGTACTTCCTACACCATCCTTCCTACGCCCCTACCCGACGACCAATCTTCGCCGCTGAATGACCTATACTTTGCGGACTCGCCCACGCAGGACTCCGCCGCCGTTATTGACGCGTGTCTCCACAACCTGCTTGACGTTCCGCGTGCCAAGGCTGTATTCGAACGTCTCCGCCTCTCCAGGCCGGGCGACCCCATCATGAGCTCACGGCTCTACAACTCGATCCTGGACGCGTATTTGCAGATGGCGACTACGAAGGACACGGCGCGCCGCAACTTCTGGGTGGAGGATGCTTGCGCTTTGTACGAGATTATGGAGGCTGGGAACGAACGCGTCACCCCGACAGCGAACACGTACGCGATTATGTTGCTCGTCTGGCTGCGCTTCAACCCTGACGCCGCGGAACCGGTGTCACGCACCATCGACTTGTACAACCCGACGCAAATCCTGCAGGCCATCGTGGACCGCGGGATTCCGACGTCGTTGGTCGTCTCAGACCGAGCGTTTCAGGTAGACGAGGACGCCGCCAAAGCGATCAAGGCGCTGTCGAGAGCGGCGGTGGACATGAACTTGTCCAAGGTGGTCGGCGAACTGGGTGCGGCGGAGGTGCTGGGCAGTCAAGTGCCGGACCCGCTTCAGGATGTACCGGAAGCTCTCCCCGTACTGAAGGCGAAGAAGCCGGAGCTGCAGGTGACACACGACGCCGAGGGCCAGATTGTAGAAGTCGATGTCATCTCGCATCCGAAGGAAGTCGAGTACGAGGTGCCCTTCAACTTGGTGAACTTACGCAAGCACCTGGCAAGCGTGTCTCTCGCTCGCCGCCTCCTTCCGGACGACACGGCCGCACGCCAAAAGCTGCTGGAAGAGTCCGTATATGATGTTGCGGTCGACCGATGGAAGCACGAGGCAGAGATGTTCGAGCAGCTCGGGCTGACGAACAAGGGGCTGGATAACGCGGATCTACGGACGTGGATGTGGCACTGGCACCTCAAGTTACAGTCACGCATCAGGGCGGAAATTGCGGAGTTGATCAAGGCTGAAGCTAAGCTCAGTGCGTCGAGCTATTCATCATGACCTTGGGTGTCTAACCTCACGTTTGTCTCTACAGCGGAGGCCAAGGCTGGCACGCGACTCGGCCCGTTCCTCTCTCTCATCAAGCCGGAGAAGCTCTCGTTGATAACTATCTTGGAACTGATGCATCTGCAGGGCACTGGTGGTGTCTCGGACGGCATGAAGACCGCTCGTGCACTGATTGCTGTCGGTAAGGCCGTCGAGATTGAGTACAAGGCAGAAATGTGTAAGAAGAATAGCATCTCAATACCGAGCAGCGGCCGCCCCGGTGATCACAGTTTCTTCTCGAACCTTGGTTACTGCGCTCTCCATGAACGTCGCGTTGCGGCTAGGAAGTATATGGAGGATGTGGATGGGTGGACGGGAGAGTGGGTAGGTGCCTCCGTTCCGCATGCAATCTTGGCGGGGCTGCGGAACGAGGTGCGCGCAGTCTTGCGTGGAAGGGTATGGGGTGCCAGGAGTATAGTATTAAATTCATGTACAGTACATTCAGGATGTTGTAATATATTTGTTTACCCTTCCTACGAAACCGTCTGATGAAGATTTAGAGTGAATGGGTGTACAGTAAGTGCTCTGCTGTATTATAGTATGTACGGCCGCTCCGCATCTACCAAGTCGCAGTCGAACTATACAACCGCCCAAGCAAGGATCTTCACTGGCTGGAGGAATGCCATCTGCATAGCGTTTCGCTTGCCATCCCTGATGTTCTATAGACAGAATGGCAGTTACGTCGGTCTGTGTGATATGGACCAAAGCAATTGAACGCGCACCATATCTGCGACCGCCCATGGGCAGAGCGGACTTGGAATAGAACGTGAGCTGAGGCAGAGTAATGTACCGTGCGTCGATTTCTATGGGTCTATCCTTGTGAATGAAAAGAGCAGACAGACAACAGCGAGATCGGGCGAAAGCAGTATTGTATGATAGAGTACTAAGACCGTTATACTGCGAGTCGGTCATAGACTCGTAGTCAGCGCAAAGCACAGAAATACAGGCGAACACCGTTCACAATATTACCATTACATTCGTGAGGGTGGGTGTTAAGTCTTATGCTACTGACTTTGCGGTGCGGCGTAGTCAATGCCCGGACACGATGCTAGTTACACAGGACTGATAGGTAAAGTCTCGTTGACAAAATATATTAATGATCGCGCAAACGGACGATCCAGGCGTGCTACTTATAGTAAATGCCGTATAGAATCAAACAACCATTCAGACATCCATAAACCCCTCCTAAACACGTCAACCATGGCTTCGACGGACTACGGTCAAGTCAAACCGACGGCATGCGCATGAAACGCGTGCCGCCGCGGCGACTGATAACGCCACAGACGGAATATACCTTTGTTTGTACAGCAGTCAGTCCTGCATTAAGTAACAAAACAATTAGAGCTTACTCACCAACCTGCGCCAAGCAGCTGTTCGACCCGAAGCGAATGACGGCAGAACGATGGCGTCCACGCCGTCTGTGACTAGCAGACGCTCTCTGCGACGCCAGCATGCTGGGTGATTGAGAGACAGCCATACGTCGACACAGCACAACGGCGTCGCCTGTCAGCGGCGGCCTCGCCTTGTCACGCACGCCGCGACGACGGGCTGAAGTATGCAGCGGCAGCCAGGGAAGACCCATCCGTGTCATCACCAACATGTTTGAAGTTCAGAAATCCCCTCAGCGTCCCACGGGTGAGAGGCCGAGGTGCCGATCGTTACCAATTCTATCTTACTGAGAATAGGTGCTTCGTTGATGCACGCTATGGTGCATTATAACGGGAATCAATGCACCTTTAAGTATACACATACGCCATATCGAAAAAGTCACGTCCGGTCAGTATTCGTCGAAATTCAGTATTCACCTGGTAAGTACATCAGTAACGACTTACAAAAGAGCTGCGAACGCGAACATACCTGCAAAGAGATCACGCCGACGAGCCAGATAATCTGCGAGATAAAACAAAAGTCAGTAATCCATCCAAAGCCCTCGTTCACGATGTGCTTACCAGATACCTATGGCCGTTGAACGACACACCGCAAATCTGTAGCAAAGTAAACGATAGGTAAGTATGAGTTCGTACGGGCAAGACAGCAAGTGTACGAACCTTGCACCAAACTCGTGCGCGCGCATTCAGACATGCCTGCCGAGCCGACGGCCCAACAAACAGAGGACGTCGCGAGCACGGCGGCATCAGGATGTTGAGGGCAAACGGAGGAGGTGCGACAAGGGAATGCGAACGAGGAAGAGAGCGGAGAGGGGAAGGTGCCACAGGGCTGAGGAATTCGAGCTCTTCCCCTGCCTCTCTTATACCCCGCGCGGTGCACCCCAAAAATAGAAGTCTTCCGCCGCAGTCGCACGACACCACCGCGAACGCCGGCCGACCTCGGCAGTGCAAGTCATGCCTCGTGACGTCGCGTACGAGACAAGACGAGACTCTGCGCATACGCCGGGCGCGACGGGCGCACAGACAGCCAGAGACGAATCGGGTGCCCTCCGTGTCCTCCGTGTCCTCGTCCCAAAGCACCGGCACATGTG
>JAKOGH010000162.1:0-31928 GCA_024811115.1 Terana coerulea
TCGCCGCCATCGCTTCCGGCGGCGGTACTTCAGGTGCGTTCACCGCCACGGTTGCCGCTGACGTTACCGCCAGCCTGCTACGCGCCAACACGCCAATGCCGTCGTCATCCGCTTTGGCGAGGGACAGTTCGCGCCGAACGGCGAGCACGCGCGGTGCTCGAAAGACCTTGTACCTGCCTGCCTCTGCCGCGACTACCGAATGACAGGCGACGCATCTTCGCGCATGCTCTCCCGCGCGTGCATCGTCTTCCGCCTCCTCGGCCGCTACCAGGTCCGTTCCCGCCCGCCCTTTGTGCTCGCACCGCACAACACCTGGATGGAAAATTCACCCCGCCGTGCGTCCAAGTGGCTGCTCGGCCTGCTCGTTCAGCTGGAGACGCTTCAACTCACGTTCAACCGAAACAAACGGTCCAGACCGGCCAGCCAAAAGGAGAGGTGGTCATTTTACCTGGCTATGTACGATCTTCGATTCGGCGATCGTATATAGCAAGGTGTCCTACAACACCGCCGCCTTCGTCTGGTCGACCCTCGCCGCGCCGTCTGCCATCTGGCAACACTAGAACGAGGGCCTCGTCACAGCCCGCAACCGGCTCTTGCGCGTGCATAATCTGTCCGGGGCCAGCGTCCGGCCAGACCACGTCTGGGCTGTCGACTGCCGCCACTCGTGCAAGTGTCGGGCGGTCTGCCATGCCGCGGTCGCTACGGGAGGCTGACGCACTTTTGAGCCCTCGGCTGCGGTGAGGCGAGTACCGTCTTGGTGTGTTCTGCCCGCCACCGGGGCTCGCCAGAGACGGCCTGTGTGAGTGCGTTTTTGTTGGATGCCCACCCTCCTCCACATTGAATGTATCTGTACAAAATAGATTGTTTTTGTCCCCAAACACCCATGTGCTAAAGCTGTGTGTCTATCCCGCAAGATATAAGCCTACTTAAGCACCCATGCGCTGCATCGGTGCATGTACGGACGTGTGCCGTATCTATGTGTCGCCTGCTGCCTGCATACCCACTCTCTCGCGCCCCATTTTGAGACCTCAATACTCAGTGACGACCTTGGGAGTGTCACCAAATGATAGTATGGCTTGGACAAGTGGCCCCGCTCTGCCGTCGCTGTGGTCTCCTTCATCATCCGGTCTTCTCTTACTTTCACTTCTCCAGCTTTCTCTGACTAAATGAGTACTGTCTGGGTGCCGCCCATGTCACATAGTAACGTGCGAAATACACCTGTCTAGGCTCTAGAGTCTACATGTAGAACTCTAAACCTGCTTTGTTAAGAGTCAAGACTGTTGTACTATGTCGTAATGTAAATACTACATTGCACGCTGGTGTCTTAGCCAAAATGAATAACAAATACAGTCGAGTCAAAAACAAAGGGCCTAACCGGGAATTGAACCCGGGACCTCCTCCATGCAATTCTGGGGTTGACCCCTGAACCCTAAGAAGGAATCATACCTCTAGACCATCAGGCCGTTAGAGAGTGGAGCCTTCTTAGGTTTATATTGGGTCTCTCTTTACACACGAAGGAGAGTAAGTTACAGTTCGGATGCACTGGCGGCGCACACCTCTTATAATCAAAATCAGGGATAGTTCAACTTGACTTGAATATGTTGTGAGCAGAATGGCTGTTATTACAAGACTACTGAAGCATCAGTATACAAAGATATCAAGCATTCCGTACCACGTCCAAGCATTCTGTACCACATCCAAGCAACCATCATTGTACGTTGTGGGCCGTGGCACTTAGGGAGATGAGGAAGAAAAGAGGGTGAAGTCTGAGATCTGAGCACTGTCCGAGTCAGGGGAAACGTACGGCTTGGAGAGCCTATCGAAAATACAATAACGCTGCACAAGGTGGCCTATCAGGCAGGGCGGGACTGCCGCCATAAGGGAGTCAGTGCTTGTGCAACAATATTTCCCGCAGCCTCTAATTGACCGCGTGATTCGACATCCAGAACTGTCGTGAGGAGACCTCGAGACCGCCACTTGTCCGGATGAAATCTGCGATGGGCTTTCTCGACAAGAGTCTTGTACTCTTCGGAATTCAGTACGCGTTGCATCGCCGCGAAAAACTTCTCGACTGAACTCCAATCGATGTCATCGAAAGTAAGCCGTGTGGGATGGATGAGGACGGGCCAAGGTACGCTTTCGAAGGTAAGTGGCTGGGTTTCGCTAAATTTGATGTCGTCGAACTCTGGGCTGATCGCTTTGAACCTGTCCACCGCCCGTTTCTGGCTCCACGCGGTGCGGTTCGACCAAGATGAGCTGTCTCGCAGGTTACACCTGGCTCGTTCTTTGGCCACGGCCTCCTCGTACGCCTTGTTCCGCCGTTCCTCCTCCGCCCGCACAGCAGCTTCCTTCGCTTCCTTCGCCTCTCGTTCCTGGGTTCTCACCCTTTCCTCAGCAGCGAGCCGTTCTTGCTCGAGGTCGTGCGAGTGCTCGTGGTCTTCACTTCGCTTCCCCCGCCAATTCGGAGCCGGTTTGCCAACGTCGTCCTGTTCATGCAGATCCAATTCCTTCATCTTCCATATCGACTCGGCCAACGATGCCTGTCGCAAAGCTTCGCTGTCCTCAGCCTGTGTTGCCCCGATGATTTCCTCCTCAGCTCGTTCTGCCTCCTCTCTCTTCAGCCGGAGAGCATCTCGCTTGGCTTCGGCGTCTTGCTTCCGCCTGGTGGCCGCCTGGTATTCTCGTAGGGCCTCTACGGAGCAGCCAAGAGCATCCATAGTTCGTTGAGCCGTTTCGACTCGTCTTTGGATTGCATCTTTCAACAGGCGTTCGAGCTCCTGCACCGCTACCTGGGCTTCCGACCAAAGCAGTTGGGCCTCTTTATGCTCCTTCTCCGCCGTCAGCCTCTCTCTATCCCTGTCCAGCTCATCGCATTCTGCATTTCGGGAGTCGAGGGCAGCCCGACGCTCATCTTCTCGTATGACCCCGGCGGCGAGCGACGCATCCTCACGTTTCTTCGCATTCCGGGTAGCCACGCGTTCAGCTTCAGTATGGAGTCGAAGGGCTTCCCATTTTAAACGAAGAACTTCTTGCAGATGGGACTGTGTCGCACGCTTTTCACTGGCAGTGCGCTCCTCCTTCGCTCGAGAGAGCTCCTCACGCCGACGATTCCTCCTCTTTTCAGGGTCTTCTTGTCTTCGGGAGGTGGTACTCTTGCCTTTCTGAGACATATTCGACAGCAATGAGGAACAGTTCATGAATGAGACCACAAGCTACTCACATGCGGTTTAGGTCCATTTGTCGGTTGCGGCTTAGAAGCTGGCTCTTCGCCGACCGTGAAAGCTGCGTACGCCACATTTACCTTGCGAGCACCGAGCTTAATGGCAGCTGACTGCCGGGCGCGAGCAGCTAGGAGCGGAGTGGTCAGAATACATAGATATACTCAAATATTGGGAAAGTTAACAGTACCTTCCTGCCGATTGCTGTATGACACATAGCATTGACATGATGCCCATCCGAGGTCCACTATCTCCAGCCTTTCAATAACGATTGCTCAGTTAGTTGACTTATGATATCCTTTTTAGCCTTCATGACCAACCGAACAATGGCTCCAAACTGTATAGGAAAACCGCATGCACTAGTGAACATAGTACCGAGTAAAAGAGCTATAGAAAATACCTTGCGAAAAGCGCTCCAAATCTCATCTTCACTGGCCGCCTCGCCAATATTCTGCATTAACTGGCGGTTACTAAGATTACATTGGATAGGCTTGTGATGTTACGTACAGTACAATGCAGATTCCGCGCGTTGAACGCCACAAGATTGAGTGATCTCACTGTGCTAGGCTGCGGGTTGAGGGAGGTGCTGTTCTTTGTGGCATATTGAGCATGCTCCTCACACCAATACTCCAGCACACACGAGTTTCCCGAGGTGCCCAAGTTGATACTTTTGATCGACACCAGTGGCCCTGCTTGTCGGAATGACCTAAACAATCTCTGGCGTGTAAGAGCCCGGAAGCTAGCCAGTTCTCGCTTGCCAATTTGGACGTGCACGCAGAAGCCGTCTGGTGGCTCACTCTGCTCAGACATTGGAGAGCTGGCGAGTTGGATGCTCCACGGAGGAGTTGAACTGGGGATGAAAGTCCCTTGGAGTGTCACAATTGCCATCTCAGCTGAAGTATGTTAGCCTAGAGACATGCACGCATGGCTATGTGCTGAGCTTACCATGATACATGTCTTCGAAGTGCACAGCCCAGTGTAGGATTCGCTTCGCTTTACCTCCTGTGCTGAGTGTCCGTGTACCACATTCCACCTCCCCACACAGAGATAATACAGGTTGAAGTTGCCTCCATGTGATGTGCTCTGGGACGTCTTTGAGGTACAGTGTGGGAGACGTTATGAGTGGATGGGGTGTATTGAGGTAGTCGGCGGCATTGGACATGGTGGTTCAGCTGGAAGAGTCCGGCTGAGGCAAGCGAGGTTACTTGAGACTTGGCCTTGTATTCCAAGCAGCAATGAGCAATGCTCAAGCACGTTGCTGAGCGGAAGACGACAACGAAGTCTGCGGTACCACCGCAACGCCTTCAGGAAACTCGAACGCCGTGTTGAGTCGGTGTGACTACCACGTGAAGATCGGCGCTTCAGTATATGTGGATGATTGCTATAGATTACAGCCAACTCAGCTGCGAGGCCAGCTTCGAGTGAAACTTAGTACACAGCAAGGAACGCAGCTTCATACGTTGGTAGGGGATGCGAAGAGAGCCGCAGATTGTTCATCGACGCTGTCGGCATTCGCCGCGCCTTATGTAAAGTGATTGGCGCTAACAACACCTAACCCTAAAGCACTTTCCATGTTATGTGGTTTACTTATCTTGTACCCCTGCAACGCAGACGCCCCATCTGAATGGCGAGAAGTGGTGGTATATATAGAATAATGTCCTTATAAGATGCCAGTGGCGTGTCCGGCAATATTCCTACGCGATTAAGGGGGCGATAGAAAGGACAAATGACACTGGCGTATGGTAACATGTCATGAATGCAAGTAGAATCGCGGTCATATAATAACGCTGGTCAAACACATGGCTAGTATTCAAGAAGGGAGGAAGCTAATTATCATACTTGGACGCGTGCCACAAAGGGGTGAGGGCCTGGGCAACGATATTTCCCGCAGCCTCCAGCCGGTCTCGCAGATCAGCATCTAACACGGTGGTCAGAAGGCCGCGCGACCGCCACTTGTCTGGGTGGAACCTGCGATGGGCCTTCTCCACGAGCGTCTTGTATTCGCTCGCTTCAAGCGTGCTACTCATCGCGCCGAAAAAGCCCTCAACCACCCGCCAATCGATGTCGTCGAAAGTAATGCGCGCGGGTTGGATTAAAACGGGCCACGGTACGCTTTCGAATGTGAGTGGCTGGGACTCGTTGAATTTGATGTCGTCAAACTCAAGACTGACTGTCTTGAACCTGTTGAAGGCGCGATGCTGATCCCAGGTAACACGCTGCGACCAGGGCAAGGTATCGCGCAACTTGCACCTTGCTCGTTCTTTGGCAGAAGCTTCCTCATACGCCCTCTGGCGCCTCTGCTCCCTTCCAGCCGAGCCCTCCTCTTCAGCGGAGCGCTGCTCGTGAGCAGGGGTGTGTCGGCACGCCTCTTCATCGTTAGAGCCAGGAGGCGACTGTGCCGCACAGTTTCGTTGACCAGACCCCTGCTCTTGCGACTGAAGGTCCTTCATCTTCCACATCGACTCCGCCAGCGTCGCTTTTCGGGAAGCGTCTTCATCCTCGAGTGTAGTTGTCTTGAGGATGTGCTCCTCATAGGTCGTTGCTTTCTCCTTTCGAAGTCGCGCGCTTTCATCTTGGCGTTGAGCAGCCTCCCTACGCTTGACTGCGTCGCTGAGATCCGCTGCGGCCTTCTTCAACCGCTCTGCTGCCGCGACACGATGAGCAGTTGCCTCCTCGAGAATCCTCTCTGCTTCCAGGACAGCTGCGTGCGCGGCTTCCCATTGTGAACTCGCGTCATCTGACTCTCCTTTCATGTTCGACTGCTCTGCTTCCGCGTCCTGTAATCCTTTCTGAGCGTCAGCTGCAGCTTGTTCTGCTACAACCCTCGCTTGTGAAGCACCGCATCGCTTCATCTCATTCTGCGTTGTTTTCTGAGCAGCTTCAGCCATGAGGCGATCTACTTCTCTACGTAGGCGTGCAACCTCTTCGCGAATTGCTTCATCATTCTTGCTCCCAGACGGAGCTTGGGCATTCTCGGATGGTTTCTGTGTTTCATTGCCAATATTATTCAGCGGAAAGCTATGAGGCAACGGGGTTCGACTTACGCCACGTGTAGTTTCCTCTGTACTGTAAGAGTTTCGTGCTTCTGGCCGCGGCTCCGGCTGCGGTTCCGCTTTGGGCTCAAAGTTGTAGTAGGTGTATCTGAGTATGATACAACTGCTTCCAACCTGCTTGCCATTCAAGTCTCGTAAGGTAGCAGCCGCTGTTAATATAGCAGTGGTTCAGTGACGACTGCAAGCCGGTAGGAGGTTAAATAAACCACAGCACCTTCTCCTTTTTGGCTGTACGAGACGTAACAGTGGCAATTTCGCGTGTGAGGATGGACTATGCGCATACTGCAGAGCCAGTCAAGAGTATATCAGGTGGACTGATCACATGATATTCGGATACTTGAAAGGAAACTGACTTCGCCACATTGCCAAACTGATCACAAAAAAACCCCTAATTAGTCTTGTAGTGGCGCAATTCAAAGCAGTTATGTTACCTTCGTAAAATCTTTGAGTATCTTCTATTGATCTTGCTGAGAGAAAACACCAAGATTCTGGAGGTGAACGGACTACCGCTCAGCAAAATACGAGACATTACAGTCGGCGAGCACATACCGAGCAGAGCAGATTGGAGGGATTGAAGTGTTCCAAGCGAAACGGCATCAACATCTGCAATTTTGGGTGAAGCAAGTCCCGATTCTTGCAGGCATATATAGCATCAGATTGCTTGAAATGCTCGAGGACACATGTCTGCCCTGGCCAACCCGAATCAAAACCGATTGCTACGGAAAGCAAAGGCCCAGAATGGCGAAACCATCTGAACAAGGTCCACGCTGTGAGACCGTTGAGCGTTGGCTGCCTTTCGCGTCTGATAAATGAAGAGATGGTCGGAGAGGAGAGGGTGTATGGCTCGAGAGTAGGTGAGTGTGAAAGCTTGAGGGCCCAAGGCGGGTTGATTGTTGCCACTTGAGCCTTCTGCAGCGTTGCATGCGCCATCTCGGCTTATAAAACTGTTTGAGAAAATTGTACCGCGCTTTATTGATGGCCAGAACTCACCATTGAAGACGTCCTTGAACCGTACCGTCCACTTCATACGCTTTGTTGAGCCCACAGCGCTCCGGCCACCATTCTCCACAAAGCCGCATTTAGATAGGACTGGCAGTAAATGTTCCCAGGTGACGCGAATAGGGACATCTGCAACATACAACGTTCGAGTAGTGATGAATGGATGTGGCACCTCAAGCAAGTCCTCGTCCATCGCTCGTATGTGGCGAATATCCGTGCTATCTTGTATTCCAGACAGCAATGAGCAGAGGTATCGCGTATTGCTGTTTGGAAGACGACGGTTGAAGGACAAGATTGTAGTCCACTGCCACTGCAGCGCCCTGGCACGCGCGTTGTTGGTTTCCTGTCCATCACGTGCTGGCGCCTCGCCCAGGTTACATTTATACGTAATTACGTAAATGGCATGCGTATACGCAGTTGCTGCCAGCATTCTCCTGGGCTGCTTGGAGGAAGCGTTGTGAGTGCTCGAGTAACACTTGCAAGTGATGAATCACGAACTTGAAGTTATAAATTGGAACCCCGCCATTTTGCCTCCAGCGGCACGACCCGCGCCACAAAGAAGATACCGCCGTAAATGAACACCTAACCCAGGCTCCAAACCAGCACGGCCTTGCGGCCTCGTTCGTCTGAAATCCCTATATACCCTATGACACATACGTGCTTACGCTGCATCACGTGATTATAGTTTTGAACCTTATTTTACGAAGAGGCCGCAAGGCCGGCTAGCAAACAACGTCGTGGGAATGTTTGGTAAGCAAGACCTGTGTCTCTTTCCACGCGCGTCGAGCATGACAGTTGCGTTCACCCACTCGGCCTGTCGCTGCAGTCAATACGCCATGTATCACGTAGGACTCAGTTCAATGTAAGTGTCACTCTTGTCTCTTCTCATAGTTGCTGTCTATTGCATGCTCACAAATACTGCGCAGTATGGTTTATGTAGCGATCAGCTTGAAGCGCGCATTTGATCCTTGCCAGCGGGTGCCGGTCCCTCCTACCCAAGTGTGCGCAAACTGGGTAGCTCGTAGGCTTCTGAATAGCACATGGTGGCCTGCATGTTTCTTTGCTTTCCTCTTTTTCATTTATTTCTCGCTCTTAGTGCTGGCAACACCAACATCGGAAGGTCTCTTTCTTGTGTAAGCAGATAATGAATGCAATTACAGTACAGCCTACTAGCTCCTCGTAAATATATGTCAGTGCTTGAGTCCTGATTTCACATGCACAAAGGGCTGTGGGTGAGCTCTAGCAGCGTATACTTTCATTTTATTGTGCTCTGGTGTGTGGTCAACGCAAGTGTCTGTCTTGCTTACCAAGCATTCCCACGACGTTGTTTGCCAGCCGGCCTTGCGGCCTCTTCGTAAAATAAGGTTCAAAACTATAATCACGTGATGCAGCGTAAGCACGTATGTGTCATAGGGTATATAGGGATTTCAGACGAACGAGGCCGCAAGGCCGTGCTGGTTTGGAGCCTGCACCTAACCCTACAAGATTCCCCCCGAAATGGTCATGAACGAGGGGGCGTAACGGTAGACTCACGCGTACGGCTCCGGATTCTGCCCAAGGCTCTTTGAGACTACGAAAATGAGTTCCATGCTTACGTACACGTCTGCTCTGACAGCGTTGAACAAAAGCCAATAACCGAGCTGTTTCGACATGAATATATATAAAGTCCGGATGTAATGAGATGACACACTCCAATCCTCCCACTACACGCAATTTGCGAACCAACTATGCAGACAGATCTACATACAGCACATACACTATCCTCCCCTTGCACTCGCACCCGCATCCTCGCCAAGCGAGTCCTCAGGCAGGTCTTCCTCGGTCTCCTCAAGCAGGAGGCACCGCCTGTCCCTCAGCAGGGCCGTTCACGTTCAACCCGGCGAACTGCCCGGGCAGGCCACCGTACTGACCCGCCCACGCCTGCTGCTCAGCCGCGGGACTGGTAGCGCCCGGCGGGGCATACCCGCCTGCAGGGGGTACGGCGACGCGCCGTAGGGCGCAGCTTGCTGGGGCTGCGCGGCGGCGGACGAGAGGCTCGCGTTGGACGTGTTCGGGTCGTTGGGGTGGGCACCGTAGAACGCCTGGGGCGCTTGCGCATGCTGGGCCGTGGGGGAGCCGGGGGCGGCCTGCCCGGCGAGCTCCGTGGCGCGGTGCTGGACGTTCAGTGGGGCCGTCGATCCCTGAGCAACAGGCGTGTCGGGGCCCGACGGGGGTTCCGGCGACGCTTCTTTGACTCCTGGAATGGAGATGAAGTACACGGAGCCAGTAGGGTCCGTGCCGCCTTGCGCGTAGTACTGAGCCCAAGCATGGACGTTCGGATCTGGATAGGTCGTGTTCGGATCGTAAACATATGGAGGGCCTTGCGGCGACTGAGAAGGCTGCTGCTGCTGCTGTATTTGTTGCTGGGCCTGCGGTTGGGCCTGTGGTTGGACTTGAGCCGGGGGTTGCTCCGCATGCTGTGGCTGCAACTGCGGCTGCGCTTGCACCCGGGGCTGTGCTTGCTGCTGCAAAGGCTGCTGTGGTGACTGTTGGTGAGCGATTTCGGCGGGAGGCGGGGCACCCTGGCCCTGTGGTGCCTGCTGAGGCGTGGGCGTCGGGCCTGCGTGATACTGTTGTGGTGGGGCTTGAGGGCCTGGGGCGCCGTAAGCAGGTTGTGCGGGGGGCGCGCCGTATGGCTGAGGGGGTAAGCACCAGGCTGCGGAGGTGGCTGGTAGCCTTGGCCATCCACGAATGGTTGTCCCTGGGGCGGAGGAGCACCAGGATATCCGTGCTCAGGGCCTAGAGCGTAAGCACCAGCAGGAGCCGGATAGGCCGCGTAGCCTGGTTGGTCGTAGGCAGCAGGGTTCCAGCCAAAGTTCTGCGGTTGACCATATTCTCCGGGAGCGCGAGAGTCAGGTCTCGGATATGGAGATTGGCCATAGCCTGGACGTGGAGCGTAGTCTGTAGTTACGACATTGAATAAGATGGTGAATCACCGAAGATGTGAATTCCGTACCAGCTGTATGACGCGCAAGGCTATCCTCCATCATACGGTCAAATATAGTCCTGGCTTTCACAAACGTTTCGTTCATCGTGACCAGGTCGGCTGAGAAGAGTTTTAGCCTCAATTCCCGGGTGCTTGAAAGAGCGCAACTGACCTCGCTTTTGACTATACTTGTCAATCAGCTTAACAATCTTCGGCCGCAGGCCCATGCAAGAGCGGTACAATTCCTATAAACTCGTTGGCACCTACTCGATCAAATGACAGATGAATCACATACCTGGATCTCTTCATTATCAGCAAGATTATCTTTCGCAGGGTCCATTTGACGGAGCATAGTCAGTAGTCGGTCCACATTAGCTGCTTGGCCGAACACAGAAGCCTCCTGCTCCGCTTCCTTGGCGATCTCTGCTGAGGTAGGCTCCGGCAATGGTTCCTGCAACACTGTTCAGTCGACATGCCCGCTTCCCATGACAAGAACAACATGCTTACCACATAGTTGACAGGGAAGATGCCAGTACGTCCTTTGATCTGGCCCCGCCACCAGTCCTTGTAGTTGCGGTCGACAACCTTGATGATGTCGCCTTTGTCAAACGCCAGTTCTCCCGCCTCCGTCGGCTCAAACGTGTGCAGCGCGCGCACTCTGGTCACCACCGGTATGCTGTCCTGAGACTTGAGGGACAGCGCGGGGCTCGCGGGCACATCCACACTGTAGGCCCGCGCGGGCGTCTGCTGCGGGCTGGTGTCGCTCGAGACGGCGGAGACGGCGGGGCTCGCGGACGGCACGTAGCCGCCGTACGTCGGCCGGGCGGCTGAAGGTGTCGAGACCGGTGCGGCGGGGGCGGCGCGCGAGCTGGATGCGGCGGCGGACGAGCCGCCTGCACCGCTGGAGGAGGATGCGAGGGAGTACTCGTTCCACTGGCCGCGCCCGCCCTTGTCATGCACGGACATCTCCAGGACGCGCTGCAGCTCCTCTTCTTCGCGGCGGCGGACCTCGTCGTCGACGTTTGGGGGTGGGGGCTCGTTCGAGGCGTCAAATTTATAGCCTATCGAAGGACTGATGAGACATGGAAGTGAGTGTCTCAAAGCGTACTGCGTACCTTTGGACTTCAGGTTCTCGTAGCATTCCTCCATGATACCAAGAGATGGATCCTTCTCGAAGTCGCCTGTCCACTCGGCGACGAGCCCCAGCGCCCTCGTCCGTACTTTATCGTGGGTGTTCTGGAGGATATGCATGTGAGCACTGCGCTACAGCACTTGCAGGGTGACGCGTACCCGATCTGTGACCAGTTTCTCCAGGCCCTGTGTGAATGCGCGCGAGGCAATCTCTCGGTGCACCTCAATTCCGCAGTTCTTCGTGAGGGACTCGGCGAGGGTGAGGGTGTAGAGCTGCACGTTTGACGTCCGATGCGTTAGGCGTTTCAGTATCGCGGCGATGACATTTCGTGCTCTATTCATAGTACATCGTTGGGGACATGTACGCTAGATGGTGGGCATTACGCACCCTTGATCCCCTTCTTCCTGGACCTTGTCGCATAGATTGAGGATTAGCTCCCAATTCTCGCCGGTCATATTCTCGTCTGTCGTTTTCGCTACACAAGCAAGTAAGATTCGGTACATACAGATATATGCTTCAGCTACTCACCAACAATCTCATCGTAAGGGTTGGCTTGCCCTGCTCTGAACATCTTGCGTGTATGGTGGAGGAAGTGATGATAACTGCGGGATTTGGCGCGCAGCTGTCCGAGTCCGGCGTAGCGAGGCTATGCGGTAATGGGCGTGACTACTGTCACAAATGGTCGGTGAGAGTTGATGAGGTCTCTACAGTTACTGATCTAGTAAGACGCAGGACTGACTTAGTCACAAGCATTGTCATTCACTCGACCCGAGGATTGACCGGACACTACACGCGTGTGACCGTGACGCTTTGCTATACTCGCCACTTCGGGTCTTGTGGCTGGGACTCTGACACCCATCTCATTTCCTCCCCGACCGTACGATGGCCAAAGGTGCGTAACTAAGCAATGGGCGCAGAGATATTTCTGATGGTTCCCCATAGTTCCCCGCAATTTCCGGCTGCTCGAGGAGCTCGAGAAGGGCGAGAAGGGCATCGGCGATGGCTCGTGCTCGTACGGTCTCGAGGACGGCGACGATATCATGATGAGCCACTGGAACGGCACTATAATTGGCCCAGGACATGTACGTACTGCAACTCCTCACCATCCACATCCATCGGACTCATCATGCCCGCATGTACCGCCTTTGACGCGCCGCAGACCGTGCACGAGAACCGCATCTACAGCCTGAAGATCACCTGCGGCGAGCAGTACCCAGAGCACCCGCCGTTCATCCAGTTTATCTCCCGCGTGAACCTGCCGTTCGTCAGCCAGACCGACGGCAAGGTCGATACCACGAAGCTGCCGGTGCTGGCGCATTGGAACAGGAATAGCAGTATCGAGACTGTGCTCGTAGAGATTCGCAGGTGCGTAGGCTGGGGTGCTGCCGGCTTACATTGGGGTGCTTATGCGTTATGCAGGGAGATGGCGTCGTTCAACAACCGCAAATTGCCTCAACCGCCAGAGGGCAGCAATTTCTAATGGCATGGCTGAACGAAGTAAGGACCGCGATACACTGAATGATTGACTGTAGCATGATCCACTTGTAACATTGAAACCTCAATTGATTGATTCTCCTTGTGCCATGATGTTTCTTCTGGCCGGAATTGTATCGCCTTTGTGACAGATCAGTCGACCCAGATCATGCCATCGTCCGGTGAGTCAAAACGTCTGCATAATGTAATACAGCAGTCCAATATTAAAATCATACAGTAAACAGACATGGTATCAAAGGTATCCCAAAGCCCAACGAGAGTGTCTCAAACGAATATATGCGATGCCACCCCATACAAGCCTTCACTTGTAGTTGAAGATACCACGCGCCATGGGCACGAACAGCGTCTTCCCTTGATCATGCCGGTGAAGTAGGGACCGATCTGGATGCCCCAAAGCATGTTGAAGAAGCCGGCGCCGTTTGCCTACCACCAGGTGAGCTCCCGCCCTTCTCCCCCACAAGCGCATATAACGCACCTTTCCGATGGGAATGACAATCATCTCCGGCGCGCCCTTGTACAGCTTCTTTTGCGGGATGCCCTGCAGGAAGCTGACGACGTTGGGCGCGGCGACGGATGCGTGTCCCGGCACCTTGCCCGCCTGCTTCTGCTCGTCCCAGTCGAAGATGTCGCCGACGGCGAATATACCCGGGTGGTTCAGGAGCTCGAGCGTCGGCTTGACTTTGACGTGGCCCGCCTCGGACAGGACGCCGGCACCCAGCGTGTTGATGAACTCGGTGTTTGGTTTTGAGCCAAACGCGGGAACCTGCACAACGCATACCCCAATGAGTCTAAAGGGGCGAAAAGAAATAGGAGGGACGGGTTCAGGTACGTACCACGAGGTCCACGTTCTTGATAACTTTGCCCCTACGCGTTGTCAGGTCGCCCGTGCTGTTGGGCTCGGGGAACACGTCGACGTAGTCTTCCTCTACGAGGTTAACCCCGCGTGAACGGACGCGACGCTCGATGTTCTTGCGGAACTTATCGGGGTATGTAGCGTTCAGGAGGTACTTCTCACTGTGCACGAGGTGGACTTGCTTGGCCTGCAACGGTGATTAGGCTTTCAATCACATCGGTAATCTTACTCGTGCGTACTGGGTATGCGTCCTTGAGTTCACCGGCAAGTTCTGCAGAAAATTTTAGATGGTCGCCGCAATCAGGAAACGGGGCAGCATACCAATGCCCACGGCGCCACCACCGGCTATGACAATGTTGTTCGCCTTTGCGAACTTCGACCGCCAAGACGAGATGCTGCTGTGGATTTCCTGGTCCGTGTTACCGAATGCAACAACTCCGCCCCACCTGGAGCCCGTCGCCAGCACCAGGGCCGCATACTCGAGGTGCTCGCCGTTCTCGAGCTCGAGCACGCCGCCCTTCCCGGGCGCCGTCTCGTCGATCCCGACGACCTTGCCGGCTACGTGCGAGATCCCCTCGAGCTTGTCGTACGGGATGAGCGCGGTCTCCTCGAGCTTGTCCTCGCCCGAGACGGACATGCGGAGGCCCGCGACCAGGTGCACGTAGTACGGGCGCGGCTCGACCAAGAGCACGTTGTAGCGTGCGCGGTCGACGGATTTGGCGATGAGCTTGGCGGTGTTGACGCCGGCGTAGCCGCCTCCGACGACGACGACGTTCCTCTTCCCGGTGTCAGACTTCTTGGACATTGCTGCAGGGGCGTGGAGGAAGGTGGTTGTTGCTGAACTTTACGTCGACCAGCCCGACTCTATATAGCGGCCTTCCATGGTCTGCATAAGCTGTCAAGACGCCGTCAGCACATATGACACCCGCGTTTGAAACTCGCGCTGTGATTGGCGGAGCTAGACAAACATGCTTCGCGTAACGGTCTTACGCCAACCAGGTCGCATATCGCGGCAGGTATGACTGCTTCTCGGCTAATTTGGCCGAATGTTCTCACAGCGCGCACTGCGTATGGCAGTCTACAAGCTTTTAGCTGACAAAGCAGAGTCTTGAGTTCGATTCAGCGCAGCCGAGGTGTCGAGAAGCTTTCCTATGTTACACAGAGCATGGAAACTAGTCAATTTTCAGTTGGAAAGGGGCAACGATGTTAGCGGATAAAGGGGCTCGTAGCAAGTATGGTATGTGGCTATTGGCAAGAAAAGGCAAACGACCTGACTCTTAGGTTTCCAGGATAGAAACATACTCAGTCGTCGACTTTAAGAATGACCACACGACCCGCTTGGCACCCTGCGCCATAAGTTCGAGCCGCAACTGTGAAACTGGGGGACTTTGTTGGATTGCCTTCAGGCCTCCCGGTTGGATGACAGATCTGGCAGTCTGCGAACCCGAGTATGGAACGCTGGGAGCGGTGCGATGGCCGTCGACGTGCTGTGAGAACACGGGGCGTATGTAATGCGAACTCTAACCGCATATCAAATGATGCAGCCTCGCCCTTCTCATTGACAGCTTCTGCACTAGGAGGCGTTCAGTGCTTTCCAGTTCAATCCGATATTATCACCATTTATATTGGCGGGCTGGGTATACTAGTCAGGGAATTAAACCCTGGCTACGCACGTAGACCGTCAGTACAACTGTGGTCTAGACTCGTATGTACATGAGAATTCGTAACGCAGTGAGCATAGCTACTCAACTAACACTAGTGATAGAGTTTTCGGTTACATAACGACTGAGCGTTGGCGTTAGTTTCCATCGATCTTCGCCCACCCCTATTGGACCTTCCGAATGCCGTCGGCACTTACAGCTTTGACAACTGGGAGTTCCAGTTGGCAGTCGCCGGTCACGGACAAAACCGCGTCTGCAGTGCCAGTTTGAACCCCCGAAACCGATGAACTGTATTTGGCTCCGTTTGTGCCCATTCCCTGACCTCGAATGGCATACCAAAGACTGAGTGAATAATCTTGTGCCCTTGCTCTCAACAGTTTACTTTACAAATTCTTCGGATATTCTTGCGCTATTATCGAGACACGTGGGAAATTGAGTCTCAGCCACCTTTGTGGCGCGGCATGTGCCGACGGTGAAAACCCAACCCCATGCGACGGCGCTTGCGCAACGTGTTCAATCATGGCAGTGTACCACGAGGCATTTGCGTGGGTAACTCCCGCCTCATGAGCCCCACACCTTGCATGTATCATGTTCACTTTTGCTACTCTTGCCAGTGATCCAGCGAATACCTGCCAGCAATCTCCTCATTTTCAGCACTGCTAGGGCCAAATTCATTCAGCGACATGTCACCTGCCAGCATGCAATGGAGACCAACCCCGAGTCACGTCAAGAGGACTTATAACCGTCTGCTTCTCGCCGGCTGAAGGTTAGGGCTACTACTACACAACGAACTTCAACTAGGGTTAAATTATTTATTTAGATGACACTTCAAATCACACACCTGTCCGTGTACTGACCGAATAAGCTGTGCTGCCTGCCAGAGTATACTATTATGAGGTGACCATAAAAGCCATATCTGAGCTAGGGTATGTTTCAATACTCACTATAGATGCATTGCATGCCTAATTCTGAGTCCATAGTAAACTCGGTGTGGGGTGAAATTCCAAATCCTTCAGGTATCCTAACAACCTCGCTAATATAGCTGGTGCTATGGAAACAGATTTGCATTCAAATCAAAGCTCAGCCAAGCTCAACATGGTCTCTCTCAGTTGGAATGATACACATGGGAATATCGGCAGGATAGAAAGAGTTATTGCACAGAACAGGTGACAGGCAACATAGGAGAGGAATTTACGAGTGAGCTGCTATTGATTCTCGCATACATGAACCTTAACTTACAAATGGCCAGCTGGTGACGTGATCAGCTGCGGTCTTAACTTCAAACACTCCAAGGTCTTTTACACCAAGAACAGAAGGCTGATAATGGTCTTCTACACCTCAGAAGCCGATCTATCCTCATTCGCGTTCTACCCTTCAGTGTTCCTGCACTTTGCCGGCGGCTCCGTGCATGCAAGCTTTGGAGACTGTAACTTTGCTTACCTCGATCCTGCCATTATCGATGCAGCTGTTGCCTTTGATGTCTCTGCTCTTCACTATCCCTCCTTCCACCCAAAATCATCGACAGAATTCTAGACCAGCTCTTCCCCACTGCAGATGTCAGTAGGATATATCGCGAGGATAGGATGAAGACGTACAAACACGGCATCTCGGGCGTGCTCACTCGTATGCAAGTATTAGTCCCAGAAGTGCCGGGCCCTCATTTTCTACTGCATCTCGTTGTCTTCTGAGGGTGACCTGACATCTCTCGTTGAAATTCTCTCATCTGGACGAAATTGCATCTCGTCATGGATTCGCGTTCTGCAGCTGAAGGACGAAGGGTCTTGTTTGTGGATACTCTGTGCTCTATCTACCTTACTGAGTTGGCTGCGCCCACCAAGAGAATATCAGTATACGCCCTCCCTCACCGATTCGACTTTAATTCAACCCCTTCGACTTACAAAGGTTTTACAGCCCTTTACTCGAACTTTTGCCCACTCGAGTCGCTAAGCCTATAAAATGCTCACTTCCACTTGATGTCTAATTTCGTGCGCATCATCTATCAAATGGAAAGGCTGCAGAAGCTCGAATGTGAAGGGCTGACCTGGCAGCGGCAGTCTGGTCTCTCTCCCTTAAGACTTGTCAGAGGACGCTGCCTGAAGCTCGTCTGCGTGAGATACTGTGAACAGCATTTGACCTTCATTCACTTGCTTGTAGCACCTATGCAGAACCGAGCGATGGATGTCGCGAACATTGCCATGCAGGCACCTCCGCCGTTACCTTTTCTCTCGGCCAAAGTCACTGCAGCGATACGTAGTGTCAGTGTCACGCTCGCGATCGAATACTCGCGATATCCTCTACAGACTTTTGTGGAATAGGAAAGATATATGCTGTAGGTTCTATTCAATCCGTAAATTGAAGCTGGTGCAGAGTACTGACATCATATTGCAAGGGTACTTGGCATAACCTCTCCTCTTCACAGTGGAGCCCAACTCACATTCACATTGCATCCTTTGATTGCCAGCCACAAGGAGCAGCTGCAGGAGCAGCTCTGGTCTTATCAAAGCCGAAGTGGTCCTCTTTTGCTATGTCAACCCTACTACGCTGGATTGGAACAACGTAGACACCAAGCTCTTGCCAGTATCCAAACTCTGCCACTTATTGTTAGTATTGACAGTGCCAATCCCTTAGGTGAAATCGTCCCATTATTAGAGGGACGAATGCCTGGATTGCTAAGTCGGGAGAAGCTTATAATCCGGCAGAATGCACAAGATGTCAGGCCTACTGATGTGGCAGAAGCAGCCCTAGTGCACACATATAAGACCTAGTTGTGCAATTTTGATCTGCTAAGTTGTTGGGTCACCAGAGCCAGCTTTAAAGAGACTTGTGTACCAGAGAGTACCGTCACGAGGTAACCACCGCGCAGCAGCTATGGGAAGCTGCAGAGGAAGAGAATAAGCATGAGGCCAAACACGTCTCTGCTGCAGATGAGCAATGAATAAGATGAAGTTAAGCTTTCTGGTGAGCCTAAGCTGTTAATAAGAATACTGCACAGGCTCCATATTCGGCATCCCTTATCTACGTAGTCGAGAAATCTGGTCTTGTGACTCAGCTAAAATTGTGAACTGGAAGGTTTTGAACTAGCCACATCCGCTTCCCCTTGCTTCCTATTCCCATAGTTAATAAACAATGTGCCATTCTATTACACATGATATGAGTACCAAAACAAAATTCATAGGAAGCGAAGATAATATTGATAAACCAAACATCATGCATTAGCTTAGGTGTATGACATGCTGAGCACCTGTGTAGATAGTAACCGAGTAGGTAGCACATGACAACACATGTCGGGGCTAGTAAAGTTGCATAAGATTGAGCACACTGCATGCACAAACAGTGCCATCTTCCGATGATGATATCAAGGTGTTGTTGTCTGAGGTAAACATGACACTTTTCACCTTGTCGCTGTGTCTACAGAACTCTGCCACAAACGAGCTGTCCTTGGCATCCCAGAGCTTGATATGACCATTCGCGGCTCCAAAAGCGAGGAGGTCACCAGCTGTGGAGTACACCATGCTGTCCACCGCCGACAGATTGCTCTGATCGCTGAGCATGTGATGCGTCTCACCGCTGAACGAGTCAGCAGTGACGACAGTGTAGTTGTACGAGCCTGACATGACCTTTTTATCATTTAGCGAGAAGCTGACAAACCACATAGGGCTCATGTGCTTGTGCAGTGTGACGAGCTCGTCCTCAGAGGCAGCATCCCAGACATGGCACGTGTTATCCCCCCGAGCCAGTGACAATGCAGTTACCGGTGTGGGTGAAGCATATGCACTAGATCATGCTCTTGTGGCCTGTGAGGTTTGCAGCCTTGGCGCCGGACGCGGGGTCCCAGACAATGCTGACTGTGTCGGGCGCACAAGGTGAGGTACCACCTGTCGGGCGAGAAGGCAACGTGCATAACATGCGCGGTGTGCTCTTCCAGCAAGTGTAGCAGCTCGCTGCTGGCGGCGTCTTATATTTTGATGCTGCAGTCCGTAGAGCCTGAGGTGATCTTCAATCCGTCAGGAGAGTACACAAACGTCCAGACATCAGTGTCGTTCCCTCCAGGGATGAGAACATGCGCTTTGGTCTCGACATTCTAAATGATGGCTGTGAAGTCTGCAGATCCGGGAGACGAAGCGCGCGCTATCAAGCGAAAATGCTACAGTCCACACTGTGTCCTCATGCTCCTTCAGCCATCCCATCAAAGCACCTCTCACATCCCAGAGCAGGATTGCTATGTTGTCGCAAGTCGTTGCGATATATTTGCCATTTGGAGAGAGTGCCATGGAGGATGTGAAGCTATTTTCCGGATTTTTGTCCTTGAAAGACACATGTGGCCATTTAATGTCTGAGCCAGTGGTATGGTTGCCAAACACTACCTGGCTGCTCTCCAGTACATTATAATGCAGTCCTCCGCTAGATCCCCTTTGGTCATGGCTGCCCATGTCTTAGTCTTCATTTGGAATTTCTGTAGCCTCTGCAGCGCCAGTTGTAATCTCATGTCTATGCCAGATGTGGATGGCTTCTTCGATAGAGAGCGTGCTGACTATAAGAAGAAAGGTGAGTTGAAAAGGAGATAAAATTAGCCTAAAAGAGCTTACTTCTGTCATCGATCTCAACATGAGGTCGAGTCTATTATAGATATGCATGAATGTCATCAGGCCATTCAGAGCCTTGAAGTTGGGAGATTTTAGAATGAGCACAGATCTACAGTGTAACTGTACATCATATACACACAAGAAGTTAGTTTTCTAAATCTTCCCTACAGGTAGACAGCTACATGAACTTCTGGTGACAGCTGTACACTCCATTTTCAGATTTTATGGCTCTAATTGTATGCTAGTCTGTGACGCACCTCTAAGATGTAGTCTAGCACCGTGTCCATTGAGGTGTCAACATCTTGTGTCTGTTATGTTTAACACAAGTATTAAATGGTTCAGTGAGGATCATTATACTTACTGTCACATCTCTCATCTCAGCATCTTGCTAGTCTGGTCCTAATATGACTGGCACAGCTGGTTCGCCTTGTCTGCTATTTACATCTCATTGGTCTAGGAGCTGATGGAAACCAGCGTCAGCTCGAAATGGGAAGAGGAAAGATAACCGAGATCTAGCGTAGCAGCATTGTACAAAGATGCATTGGTCTGCTCTTCCAGTTACAGGATAGAATTTCTCGCGGTTCCAGAGCCCCGTCCGTTTCGTAATGGGCTCTTCATCATGCTGCTCTCGCATAACTGATGCTGCCACACCGCCGCCACCTGGAATCCCCCCATTCAGAGACACCTTCATCTTGCCGGCTAGACTTGAGAAAGGCTGTTACCATCCAATCTAGCGTAGTCTTCATCCACCCACGCACAAGAACAACTTTCATACCAGGTAAAGTCGTCTGGAATGCATTTCTGCCACAACTCGGAGTGCTTCCCGGAATACTTCTCAAAGTGCAATTCGCGCATGTGAAGTCTTCTCAATAGCGGGGAATCAAGGAAAAGCAGAGCTACCTTCTCTTTCTACATATAAACTCCAATGTTGCACTGGTGCTAGCTCCCGCTACTGGTCTAGTTAAAATTCAGCAAGATGCAAGTGTAATATATATAGTAGACGTCGCTAAGCCAGATACCGAGACCGTAGTGGATACACACTCTTGCTCATATGCAAACCTACTTCTAGCACACCTTCTCTCATCTTGATATGTGATGTCGAGCATTCTAATCTTATAAATGACTTGCGAAGGAAGGGGTCTGGTACCTGTTGCTGTCCATCCTTAGGCTCAAAAGCATTGAATAGTCGGTAAAAGCCATCCTCAAAAATGTACCTGATGTCTCCTATTTAAACTTTGCCTTTGCCGTCAAGAGGTTCCGGATGCCATAAAGCTTCACTCCATTGCTTGAAAACCATCCACATCTGCTCAGCGTAAATGTCATAATGAGCCATGGTTTACCAGTGGCAGGTGTAGCTTGAAGGAAGGAAGGTGTTTGGTGTTAAGTGGGAGCAAAAGCAAACACCAGCAAGGTACTCACCAGAGCATTTGTATCCCAACTGCAATGTGAGCACAGCCTGCATGCACAACCTGAGCTTTCATATTTCCAGCATTGATAAGCAAGGCAGGCAATACGCCAAGATAACCCTGAATGAAGGTTATAAAACCTAATATACATCAAGAAGTGTTAGAAGCCATATAAACAAGTGCGGGAAACATACGCATAAACCCAACATAAGCCTTCCTACAAGTTCCATCAAACCTATAGTTATCTGCCAGTCAATTTACCCCAATGGATCAATTTACTGGTTCATCAGGCACCTGTATGAACAGTGAGGGACATAGTCCACAAAAGCAGCCATACAACAAGTATATACAAGATTATATGGTATGTACATGTACACAAGGAGTATGTAAAGCATAGGATACAATATATACAAAATAATGATACACACCACAGAGCTGTGAGGGCCACGATCCACATTGTCTGACCTATATATTCTCTTCTAACTCAGCCTTCAGCATGTCACCTTCATCAAGTTCATTAGCAGAGATGTCTGAGAGCTTGTTGGCAGCAGAGTCATCAATATCTTCAGGATCTTTGCCTATTGCCTTTAAGATAGCCTTTTGATGATTTTGTCGGCCTTTGCCGGCATTCAATAAACATCTGTCCAAGCAATGTAAGTCGCTATTAGTGAGAGCCTCGACTCATTCAATAGCTGCAGCAAAACGTGGAGGTGTCTTCGCGTGAGAGATGCAGCGCAGCTTTGCTGGCATCCGCTTTAAGCCTCGAGTCTTCACTTTCTTGCACTGTTTCCCCAGTCTGCGGTTTGCTGCTCCTTCAAGGCCTTCTGCTCCCCAACTTTTTGCTCTCACCGGACGTTAGCAGCCTTTCTTTGTTGTGGCCCAAGCAATGTTTTGAACCTTGGCAAGGTTCTTCTGTTGTGCCTCTTCTTGGTTGGCATGTTGGGCGGCTCAGTACTCTGCGCAGGTGAAAATATGTGGCTTTCCATTTCCAAAATACTTCTGGAGATGTGTCTCAGTCTTTTGCAAATTTTCACTAGCGTTCAGTTGGCCTTGGAGCTGCTGCTGCTGCTGATTTTGCAGCACAAGCTACGCATTGAGCAACATGATTGTAAATGATGCTTCATCGATCAAAGACGATGCTTGTTTGAGAGCAGATTGGTAGGCTGCACTTTCGGCAGCAAGCACATCTGGGTCCTCGAGCTGGGGGCAAAGATGATAGAGGGCTGGCGGAAATGGAGCCTAGGTGGGTTTGAAATGAGGTGTGAACATTAAATGTGTCATGAGTGGGAAGGTTGATTCTGAAGAGAAATAAATGACACGCAATGGCCTACCGGCACTGATGAGAAGTCAGGAGTTGCGAGTCAATTGCCATTGTATTTGGAAGAGATTAAGAGTGTGCTGTGCCTCCGAGTCACTTCTTGATGTACGATGTGTTGGAGTCTGAGGCTCCTGTGCAAATATGGACTGTATACCTGAGACAATCTCCAAAATCCCCATTGTGGCTTCAACAGGAGATGGCTAAGCAGCAGAGAACATGCTGTTGGTTGAGGACTCTAAACTGGGTGCCATCATTTCTGCGGAAATACAAGAAGGATCAACCAGATTGGATAACCCAGTGACGGTAAAGGCCATGCAATTGTTGCTCTCAGTGAAGGCCTCGGTCCAGACACAGTGTAGCAGTAATAGGAAATCTGGCTTCTTTGGAGATACACCATTCTGCCGCTCAAACTCTTGGACATGAGTCGGCCAAAAGTCTTCACACACCTGAAGTGGATGCAATCAAGGCCTTGCAGAACATGTGTAGTATGAGGTGGGTATCTAATAAGGCTGATGCCCATCTTGTCTGCTATGTTGCATAGCTTTATAGTGCAATGCAACTAGTGGTTATCGAGATAAATAAACCGCCTAGCACTGCGGGAGTAGATCCCATATTTGAATATGGATAATCTACTGTGAGATGACTGGAAAATCCACTGCCGACCCATGGGAGGTGAGTGAGAAATCCACTGCCAGGGGTGAGTGGATAATTCACTGAAAGTGTGCACAATCTGCCATCAAGCAGTGGATTTCCTGATGTGGAATGAGTGAGTAACCCAATGTCATCTAACGAGATATCCATCAGAGCTCCATGCCATTTCCTGGTTGTATAGACATGTGTTCCAGGTCTCATAGTAGGTAATCCCCTCAATATCACGGGAGGCACATTATTTAGACATATTGATTCCAGCATACTGCTACGTAGTTCTACAAGCTTATGGCAGTATCTACTTACATCTCCAGCTCTCCCAACTACAGGATCTTGTGTCTGCCTCCAACTCTGTTCTCTCCGCATTCCTTGCTGCTGGTGCGAGCTTCAAGCCGACTAAAAGCCCCAGTAGATGTTCAACTGGGATCCGTTCGTCTACACATTCACCTACTCAAAGGGGTCAATGGAAAGCCAGTTAACAACACTCGCACCAGTTGTTGCTTTGCATGTACTCCCAGTCTGTGCACAACCAGCCAGCCTAGTCCAGCCACCGCAGGCCTTGCAGGAGGAGGCAAGATGCCGGCCACAGTGTGCAGAGGTATACGACGCTGCATCAGCTGAAATCAACTGGTGACAGGTGGAGGGGTGTTGCACGACATGCGAGAGCGTGGAGGGATGCCAGCGGCCGGTCGTGTTCAATTACCTGCATGGATGTCGTCAGCGCTATATCGTCCCCTTGGTGCGCGACGCAGGTTGTGTCCCAGCTATGCACGTCTCACATCTAGTCCAACGAGGCTGCGCTCCACAAGTGGAGTAAGGCTGCTGTGTCCAGTAAATTCCAAAGGCAGCTCTTTTCGGTAAGATGCCCGCCCTGGTGGGTCGGATAGTCATAGTGGTCAGATTTCTGGGTAGCATTGAGCCGCGCTGAGCGGCGCTCTACAGTATATTAGGCTGCTGTCATTCAGTAAGCAATGCTATGTCGCTAGGCTTTCGGATCATGCACGGAGACTATAAAGGATAGAAATGGGGGAACGAAGGATGATGAACAAGCAGCAAGAGGGAAGATGGCTGTAGAGAAGATGGTGAAGGTGAGAGCCAAGCGGCGATTTCGACACAAAGTCATGAACCTCAATGACGACGTCATCGGCAAATGCCATTGAAGTAAGCTTTGTCCTTTCGGAGCCTGAATGTAGAGTGATATGATAAGCAAGCTAAGTAGCACTTTGACACTCCAATCAATTTCTGTGCTGCCGGCTTGCCGCACAGACACCACAACCCGGGAAGCTGCCGCTTTTGGCGTTGACTTAAGCAAACCTCAAATCATCGACTGGTGAGTTTTTGTGTGAGATTTCCTCAGGCTATATCTTGCTAAAGGTCAATAAAATGCACACTAATAGACTATATATGCTTTTATAAGCTATGATACAGAGAGCATCTTGGAAAGAGTACCGGTCCTCGCCTTGAAAAAGTAATATATTAACAGAGCATCAGCGGAAACGATGTCCATGCTCAATGCCACGCGTTTGTACATCGAAAGCATCTAAGGGTATGGTAGAACTTTATAACGCATCATGCACGCAGCCATTAGCGTTTCTGACTTCCGGCATCTACACCTGTAAAACCCTGCTGCAGTGAGTGGTTATTCCAGGTACTGGAAAATCCACTGCGGCGCATTGGGTTGTCCAGTGTCGATCCGACGTCGCGGGAAATCCGGCATCTGATGTCGGATTTTCCAATCCTGGATTTCCCATTTATTTATGGGTAGGCACTTTTGAGTTGGTTTCCCACTGCTAAGTGCCGGATGAGTGGGTTATCCGGTAATAAATAATGGCTTTACTTCCCGCAGTGCTAGCCCCGTTTACTTTGACCTTAGTTTGTTCATCAAACCAACGAAGCCATGAGACGGTTAGTTCACCCGTCATATAACCATGCTCGGAGACAGTAAACCTAGAAACAGCCTTGAACATCAGCTTGGCTGAAACACAATTACGACAGGATGAGGACATACGGATAGTCCCCAGGATTGTTCTCTAGCCAATCAGAACACAGACGTTCCGCCTTGAAGACAACAAGAGGGGGGAAGATGGGTTCCATCAGCACAAATGACCGCGAGGACGGTCGTGATATCGCGGTTCGCATTAATTGCATATGCTGACGCTTGGTGCCCTTGCATGTCCAAACCCGGTCTGTAAGAGCGAGTCCTGTAAATATATAGGTTTCATCAATGGCGTAGGTATTCTGGAGTTGTGCATCATATCTGTTGTATTCTTCCTGAGTTGAAGCGAAATATGGGCCAACGACGTTTGGATTCAAGCCTGCCGCACGTTGGGTGTCAAGAAGAGTCGCGTTTATGGTCTTCAGCTCATCATCATGCCGAGCGCGAAATCGAAGAGGCCAGTTCTGGCCTAGCGAGAACTCGGAGTCTGCTACAAGCTTCGCAGCTATGCTGTCCTTGTTTGTCGTGTCTTCTCCTAAGACTTCGGCCGCATGTAAGCGTTGGGCCCATTCAAGGACCCGCGAATTGTTGACTGGACGTGCTAGCCGTGCTTGCCCTATAATTGCCTTCACTAGCTCTGCCTCTGCCTCCGGGCTCAGCTTCATCCTCGCCAGCGCATCCTCCCACTTCGTGTTCTTTCCCTGCAGCTTATGACGCAGCATCCCCTTTGTTATTCCATATTCCTTCGCAATAGCATCCATCCCGCGTTTCTTGCCATTCCTGCCAGTAGGACGCGTGTCTTCGGCGCGGTAAGCTTTGACAGCAGCGAGAGTCTGCTCATGCCTTTCGAGGAGCTTTCGGTGGCTTTTCACCAGATCACTCTTGGCTCGTCCAGTCATAGAGTAGCATGAGGTATGAATAAAGTTTATATAGAGCAAGGAGGCAAGAGAAGTCGCGTGAAGTCGCGGTAGTAGAGTACAGGTGCGACGAGAGCTGGCAAACACGCACCGTTCATGCGGGCGCCTAATGGACCGGTAAATTGACCCATTGGGGTAAATTGACCGGCGGATGACTGCTTGGTTTCGCGTCTTGTGGTGAGCCCAAATAGATGTAAGCTTACAGACTGGGGTGGCGATAATATGCATGTGTCGAGTCTCGAACCTGCGTTAAGGCTGCAAGCTTTGAATTCTTCAGCGGACATCGGTGAGTGAATTGAAGAGACCGTCAAACAATTTCCCGCAAAAAACAGGCATTTCCTGCAGCGCCGAAGCGCTCAGCTCTTCAGTAAATGTTACGTAATACGCTCGCACCTGTCCGTCGCGTTCACTCGCACGCGTCCGGCCATCCTGGACTTACCCTACCGCGACGAGAGCCTCATCGCTGGATTACAAAGCTCCAATGTGTTTACTGCATCTTTAACTTTTGGATTACCGCTGAACTGGAATGGCGAATACTCGCTCAGGCAAGACCGATGGGGCATCGCCCACGACGAGTGGTGCTGGTGAAGTGCGAAGAGGGAGTACAAGGACTCGGGGCTCGAGTGGAGGGCTATCGGACGAGGCCATGGGTGCGTCTCGCTGAAGCTGAAGTCTCGTACACTTCTTACAAGCCTTCTCTAGGTAGAACCGAACAAGCCTTGGATATACCGCGTCCGATGGGTCACGGTCTATCTGAGCCGGAAACACACCCTCTGGTCAATCAGTTCAACTTGGCATTCTCAAAAAATCAACAGAACACTATTAGGCCGCCACCTCTGAAGCGTCGTCGCGTCGAAGCTGAAGCTCACACAGGTGCGTGCAGATCTTCTGGTCCAGAATCTATCCCTAACGCGCCCGCAGAGCACACACCCCGGACTGTGCCACGAATATCCCCCGGACTAGCCACTCCGGCACCGAGCTCGTCGGGCTCAATCGCATCCTTCGCTGCGTCTACTTCCCCAGCCGCGGGCTTGGTGTTCAGGGAGCCTATACCACGTAGGGGTTCACCGCCTCGAATGCCCTCTGCGAAGGTCACACAAACCCAACATGTTACAGTCAAGTCAGAGCCTGCTGAACTCGAATTGTCGCTGAGGACCTCTGCGCCGCCTACTCTTGCAAACTCTGGTACCTATCGTGTTCGGGGAACTGCAGATTTGTACCGTTCAACGGCTTGGGATCGTGAGCAGGTTGCCTTCCTTCGAAACCATGGTGCTCCGTTCAAGCTTCGGGTAACAAAAGCCGCTAAACTGTAAGATATCCTATCTCCTCTGAAATTTTGCTACTGACAAGGGGCTGTTATTCAGAGACAGGGCCAGGGATGGTAGCTTTGTCCTTGTAATCGACTGGGAGACTTGTATTCCAGTTGTTATTGATCAGCAAGGCCTCCCCAGCGCTCCGCCGCGAGAGGCATCTGCTCCTAGCGAGATTATAGCGCCTCCGACTCCACAGTCCCTCCCGTCGCCGCCAGTGTCCGCCAGGCCTTCTGCTACTCCCGCCCCAGATTTCTCTGGGCGACATCTTTCTTTGCCGCTCATGGCACTGGCATCACCATCTCTACGCGGGAATTCTAATCATACCATGCTGACGCCACCGTTCACCCCATCCGGCCCCGCTCTGCGCACGTCAACGACGCCTTCGCACGACACGCCTACGCAGCTACTTCCTGCCACCAAGCGCGCCGTCCCACCAGTCCCGCACAAAGCAGCGGCTTCTCACTTGGCGACTCCGTCGCCCGTTCCGCGCAAGCAGTCAAGTGGCCTGGGAGGCCTATCTGCATCGCCCGGCTCAGTCCCTCAGCTCGGTCACAACAGTACGCCGCTGCACAATCGCTTTGCGTTGCACAAGCAGCAATTTCTGGCGACACAGCAGCCGCCATCAGAGCCTCCGTTCCGGCCTGAGTCACGACTTGCGCGGGTAGAGCAGTCGCCAGAGTCGGCGTCGAGGGAAAGTATCGCCGGCACACCGTTAGAGGAGTTGGACGACAAGCGCGCGGTGCTCGAGGCCTTGGTGACGGAGCAGCCCATGGAAGACGATTCGGACGACGATTTGTACGCAACGCATGAGGAGCAGGCGCGATACATGCAGGAGGCCGAAGCCCGTGCATCTGCGCAGCGTACGGACATGGCTGTCGACGCTGAAGATTCTGCGAAGGCTGCGCCAGACCATCCGGACGATGGCCGCGTGGAGGTTGCTATGCAGGTGGACGCCGCTGCTCCTCTGGCCGCATCTCCAAAGTCAGCATGCCCCCGGGCTACCACCGGTGGAAGCGACTCGCTCCAAGAAGGCGCTTCTGCCGCGGCAAGCACAGCAGAGGTTACGTCTTCCTCACGAATTCAAAGTGACCAGTCGACGGGCCAGTCGGTACCATCTTCACTTCACCTTGGCCTGAATCCAAATTCGTCATTGCGGAGCGGCGTGAGGCCTCTCAGTAATACAGAGTGCAACGGAATAGCGCGGCAAGCTCACGAATGGCTGAGCAGGTACGCTCAGTATTCAGATATGCTGTTTGTGCTGATCCAATCTGCGCGCATAGGTTCATCAAATCATTCGATGGCGAGCGTGAAGCTTTGGCCTCGGCCTACTCACAGCATGCAATATTTTCATCCCGGGTAGTATCCCATTTACCCTCCACCCCTGCACCGCTCCCTTCACCACTACCTGCACATATAGGCACATTGGACGTTCTCACCGCCCTGCTTGATATGCCCGACTCATTCGCCTTCAACGTACATGACCATGATGTGAGCAAGGGATTCCTGCTTAAGTATGAGCTCAAGATCCTTTTCGACATCGCGATCTGGGGGTCCAGCAAGCACGGCGCGGACGCCCACCCGGCCGTGTTCCTCACGTGCTACGTCTCGCCCGCGCGTTACCCAGCGCGTGAGCGTGAAGCGGGGTGGCGCTGGGTCACCGATATGCGCGTCATACTGCAGCCGAAGGTGCAGGATGAGCAGGATCGGTACGTCGTATTCTTGCGTTTGAGTTTCCATGTGTGCTGAAGACATTGGCGCGGTTTGCAGGGCTGTAAATGCGCTCTGGGACCTGGTGGCGGTTTCGCACCAGATGACGCTCAGAAAAGTCCCGATTGCGTGGGAATGGACAGAGCCTGATAACTGAAACCTTTGTTGAGTACTCGTTGTGTTGTTGTATGTGCTAATTAGTGTATCATTCATGAGATGTATTCTACTCATTTATATCGGTGATTCTGCTGTCAATTGGATTGTGACAACTGCAAGTGCCTTGATGGATGCAGTATCTGGATTCCTATCTTTTATCCTAACCCTAGTTAAATATATGCTCCCAATCTGTTCATTCCGAGTCCTGGCAATCGCCCCACGGCGAAAGTCCATTATTGGCTGCCCCTTTCCCTACGCACCTCCTGGTCCACTTCGGGTTTTTCTTGGTGCCTAATGTGTGTTATGATTCAATACTATTCGTTCATTGCTTGATCAGAGCGGAACCAAGTTTAGCGACACGAACATGAATGCGTACATTAGTGCAGCGCTTATCGCCATCAACAGCATCAACGCCACAACGGCTCAACCTACCCTAAGCGACTTTCACCTTAGTCATCGACGGCCAAGAGTCCACCTTACCAATCTTCTGGCCCGAGCCAGTCGAGCCAGCACTCCCATGAAACTGATACACTGAAGCCTAGCAGTAGGTGCAATGATCGTGTGTCTCTGTGACGGCTGTGAAACACGGCAACCGAAATGAAGGTTGGCCAGTTTGCGCACTTGCACGATTGCACTATCGGGGTGGACGTGGGCTGACTTTGGGTCATGAGGATGCCAGGACCACTGTTTCAAAATTGCGGCACGCCGTATAGATAAGCAAATAACGGAGACACTGCCAGTCTGACAGCCGTGGATACTGGCAAACAGCGCTGAAACCACAGTCACCGTGACGAGTCGATCTAGTCCAGGCTCACAACAGTGACATTCCTGGGGAGTCTTATGTTTATGTAATATTGGCCCATTTTTCTGTGTAGTGCCGAGCATGAAGTTGGTCTACATGTAGCAAATTCAAGTTGGCACCCCAAAGCCGCGGATGTCGTCGCAACTCTCCGAAGACACTTGATTATGTAATGACTAGTATTGCAGCAACGTTGCAAGATTTTTTACGGTTTTGACATGCTCTCCGGTCGCCATGCGTTCAATGTCGCGGTGCTACGTTGCCGCTGCATACCTTTGCGGCCGGCCAAACTGGCCGAAAACAAGCTCAAGCTCTGAGATGTGGCGTACTGGACTGTCTTACGTGAGGCTGATGTGTGGCGCGCAGCCAATCAGGCGTGGTTCCTCGCCCTTCTCTATTGCGCACTGCCAGCTCCGTCCCGTACGCAGGCTGCTTACGGCCGCGCGTCGAGCGGGAGCGCTGCAGCACTGCGCGGGAGCGAGACACGGTCGTCATACGTGTTGACTGCGCCCCCACTGCTTATGTAGACACGTCCAGGGTGGTATATATCCCGAGACAGAAACGCCGACTCGGAGTCCTAGTACCACTATCCCTCCCTCCGTCTGCACACCCATCCTCTCCACCGTCACCTACACCATGTCCAAGAAGTCCGACGCCGCGAAGAGGAACGTCGTCGTCGTCGGGGGCGGCTACGCCGGCGTAAACGTCGCGAAACCCCTCGCAAAGCGCTCGACCGCACGCAATACAATGTACTTCTGCTCAATCCGCGTCCGTACTACGTGCACATGGTGGCGGGCCTGCGCATGGTCATCGACGGCGCGAGCCGCCTCGAGGACTCCGCGTTCATTCCATACGACCGCCTCGAGGGCATCACGCCCGTCACTGGCAAGGTCGTCAGGATCGAGGAGACCGCACCCGGGAAAGGCGGATTCCTAAAGCTGAACAGCGGAGAGCGGATCGAGTACGCTGCGCTGGTGTTGGCGACAGGCTCCATCTGGAGTGGGTCGCTTGCGTTTGGCGATACCGACAAGGAGATCCGCGAGACGATATCGCTGTGGCGGTCAAGGTTCGCAAAGGCAAATAACATCGTCATAGCGGGCGGTGGTGCAGTTGGCATCGGTACGCCGTATCCTTGCGTAAAATCTGAGCTTTCGCCTAAAATAGTATTCAGAGCTTGCTGGCGAACTGAAGGATGTCTCCCGTACGCACATGCATGTTGTTGGTAGCATGCTCAGAACACTGACCTACGTCTGCAGAACAAACAAGTACATCTGGTGCACAATGCCAAGCACCTCCTGAACGACGTCTACCCGGACAAGTTCCGTGCAGACATGGACCGCCGCGTGCGTGCGCGTGGGGTCGAGCTCATTGAGGAAGACTACGTCGACGTCTTCCCCGAGCCGCGCACCCCCGTCAATCTGACTACGCGCAAGGGTAGAATCATCAAGGATGTAGACCTCGTGGCGCGTAACCTCACGCTCCGCCGCCAAACTCTCTCGCGCTCACTCTCCTCACGCAGGTGCCCGCATTCGGCTCGACGCCCAACACGGCGTACGTGCACACCCTCGGCGCGGGCGCGCGCTGACACCGGCAGGGCACGTCAAGGTCAAGCCGACGCTCGAGCTGCAGGACCACGCGGGCGTCTTCGCCGTCGGCGACATCCTCGCGTTGCCGGAGCAGAAGGCGGCGGGTGGTCTTCGGGCACGCCGCCGTCGTCGCTCCGAACGTCGTCAGCTTCCTCGCCGGGCGCGCGGACGAAGATGTACAAGG
>JAKOGH010000163.1:0-57718 GCA_024811115.1 Terana coerulea
GAGCTGCAAAGGTAAAAACCTTGCAAAATCAAGTGATTGGCTGCTCGACTCTGGAGCGTCATTTCGCTTCACCGGTCAAAGAAGTTTATTGCAACTTGCGCGACATTGACCCAATTGTCGTTCAAGCGGCTAATGGGCATGTAACTATCTGAGGAAGGTGATTCCATTATCAACTACCGTCCTAATGCGACGAGCAGAATGATTAAAGTCTTACTGAAAAATGTTCGACTCATGCCTTCGCAGAAACATGAATCTTATCTCGCTTGGTCAGCTGCTACGACAGAACCGGTTAATCGAGGGTGACGCAACGCTCTAAAAATCCTGGACGGTAATAACCGCCAGGAATTATTGCAATTCGTGCCGCTTTATCCAAACGCAATGTACTATTTAGACACTGACTGAGACGGCCTTGCGCTAGTCTCGCACGAAATAATGCATAGACGTTTTGGACATTCCTCTGAGCGGATCCTACATCAACTTCCGTCAGCAACGACGGAATGTCCTGATTTCGACTATAACAAGTCGGACTCACCTGCTCTGGCTGCGCACAAGGAAAGATGCATAATTGCTCATTCCCGCCGACGCCTCGACAAGCATCGCGACCCTTTGAGCTCATTCACAGTGACTTGAAGGAATTCCCGTTCGATTCATATCACCGGTACAAGTATATCATCACCTTTGTCGATGATTATACGTCGCATGCATGGATTATTTGCCTCAGGCTAAATCCGTCGCCATCCAAGCGACAAAGAACTTTCTTGCAATGGTTCAGAACCAGCATAAAGCTAATGTCGAAAGCTGGATGTCAGATGCAGGAGAATATAAGTCAAGCATTCATTTAGATGCTAAAGGACGCAGGGATTAAAATTTTAACTAGCGCTCCACATACTCCACAGCAGAATGGACGCTGAGCGGTTCAATCGAACCCTCATGGATAAAGCCGAGGCTATGCGCTTCACAGCTTGCATCCCTCCGTTGTGGTGGGAATTTGTGGTTATGCACGCTACAGTGCTTGCCGCACCCCTGTTTCACGATTAAAATGGCTTACGCCCTTATGAGGCACTCATGGGTGAAAAACCACGCGTTGATAACATCCGTGTTTGGCTGCGGTGCATGGGTCTTATCCCTGCCGACGTTCGAAAGAACAAACTACAGCCTAAGTCGAAATGATGACATACATCGGACGGCAGGCACGGTTGGACCTTCATGAGAGGACCCAACAACGTCGTGTTTCGCTCAACTCAAGTCGAGTGGTGCGAAACTTATTTCCCAAGTGTCCTGACGGCAAAATGCCCGCATGGCCTGACCCGCCTACGCAAAACACCAATAACGCGAAGACAATGAGTCTTCGCAAGGTGCAGAATCAGACGATAGTGACGACGATGCGCCACCACCTAAACGGCGAGCTGCACCTCGTCCTAACCCTCCTTCCGTCAAAAGAGACCGAGCGGGTTGAACAACGGTTCAACCCCTGAGCCCCTGTTGGGCGTAGCCCAAGTCCGCTTCTCGCGAGGCGACACCACCCGCAGAAGATCCGCAGGTACTGGCACCACCAGTTATTCCTGCCGGGCCGCGGCGTAGTACTCGCGAACGAAGGATCCCAGTCAGAAATCCAGGCTCCGTGTACGACCAGTCACAAGCACTGTCACGAGTTTTAGGTGCTGATAGAGGTATCCGTAGTTGGGAAAAGCAGACTGGCCAGACCAAGCCCACCAAGGTTAGCTACCAAGAGCGCGGTCAGTCTAGCAAGCAGCCCGACAGTGTTCCCGCCACACGTCCTGCTAGCCCCTCTACATCCGAAACAGCTCAAACCTGTTCCGGATATCACTGAGCTCACTGGAGACACTGGAAGTGAAAGCCCAGTGTCAGATGACGTACTGGCACGACTGTGCCGGAAAGGAGAGTAAATTTCTACAATTATCTGCTTGCCCAAGCAGTCAATCCTGACGCAACAAAGTCTTCAGTCCGAGACTGGACTTTACGTGACATAAATCGCCTGCCTGCAAAACAGCAGGTAGAATGGCGTGCTGCATGCAAAGACGAGCTCGATGCATTAAGCAAAGAGGCGTGTTCGAACTCGCCCCGGCCGAAAGGCAAACACGTCATTAAAAACCGATGGGTTTTTGATGAGAAGTCAGATGGTTAAAAGAAAGCGCAACTTGTAGCTTGCAGCTTCTCTCAGATTGAGGGAATCAACTACAACAAAATCTTCTCTCCAGTCGTACGGTTTGAAACTGTTAGATTCGTACTTGCTCTTGCAGCACTCGAAGGCTTCTTCCTTACTGGCCTCGATGTGCGCAACGCATATCTGTATGGACTGTTAGATGAGGAGATCTATATGGAACAACCCGATGGCTTTCCTGCTCAAGGGAAAAAGCACATGGTGCTTCGTCTCCGTCAGCGCCCCTCTACGGGCTTAAGCAGGCAGGACTGTCCTGGTGGAAAGCCCTTAGCAAGTCTATGGCTGAGCTCGGCTTCAAAGACTGAAGTCCGATGCTGGCATATACGTCAAGGCACGGGCGACGACATGGTCATCGCCGTAGTCTATGTTGACAACGCTATATTTGCCGGATGTAGCAAGGCAAAAGTACTCCAAGAAAAGGAGTCCTTCATGCAATGGTGGGAGTGTCGCAATATGGGCGACGTAAAGGAGTTTCTGCGCATGCGCATACAACGAGTCGGCGACAAGATCGTAATAGATCAGTGCGCCTACCTTGACAAGGTACTCGAACACCGCGGCCAGACCAATGCCAAAATGGCAAAGACTCCGCTTCCGGAGGGCTATATCCCTCAACCAAATGAAGGAGAGCTCAACAAAACTCGCCAGAGCCGTTTCCAAATTGCGATAGGCTCACTCCTTTATATCATGCTCGGTACACGACCGGACATTGCGACGCTGTCACAAAGCTCGCACAGTTCAGTGCGAACCCGTCTGAAGACCACCTAAACAGAGCACTGTACATCTGCCGCTACCTGTCAGGTACTCGTAACTACACCCTCGAGTATGATGGCTCTTCCGGGTTAGGCTTGGTGGCGTACACCGATGCAGATTGGGCGGCTGCTTCCAACCGCCGCTCTCAGACTGGCTTCTTGCTAATGCTTGCAGGAGGAGCTTTTAACTGGAGCTCTTTGCACAGAAGTCTGTAGCAACGTCTACTAAAGATGCCGAATATATGGCACTTAGCGACTGCTTCCAAGAAGTCATGTGGATTCAAACATCCTCTATGAACTCGGTTACAACTTCTAGAAAGTGCCTATCTGCAGCGATAACCAGGGTGCTCTATTCGTTTCGGAAAATCCTGTTACTGAAAAGCGCACCAAGCACATCGACATCCGCTATCACTACATTCGCAATGTTGTTGAAGCTGGCCACGTCAAGTACTCTTCGTACCTGGCGTTGACAATCCCGCAGATATCTTTACAAAGAATCTGGGCAGGGTCAAAATCGAGAAGTTCCGACCAATGCTCAGACTTCGCATCGCTGCTAACTAGCACGACTAAACCAGCGCAGGCAATACGCCCGTGCTAGGTTAGGAGGAGTGTTGAGTCAGATAGACGCCGTAGCGCTCTGCTCATATCTTCTCTATTGTTCTACCAGGTTCCACCATGACAATCCCTATTGTCTATTGTCCTGGTACCTATTTGTGTCTGTTTGTAGTACAGCCACCCTGTATTGTATATAAGGCAGCCCTCTGCGCCATACTCTAATAAGACTCTTACAACTCTCAACCCACTTACGTGTATCCATACCAGCCTACAGGTGAGTAACCATCCTAGCTTCCTCTAGGCCTCGGTAGGAGTGTACGCCGCTGTATGCGCTGCACTTCTACATCCTCCGTAAAAAAAGCGATGGAGGGGCGGAGTGTCTTGTGTGTATGCGGTTTTGCACCACTGTGCTCCTCAAAGGTACATTGCACTTCGCCGGAACATGTGCTTGCGAGCGACGGCATTCCAGGAGGCGGCAGACAAGGGAACATGGTGCGATGTCTCTGTCTTTGGGAGATGCATAGCCGTTCTCATTGAATCCCTCATGGCGGGAGGAACGAGAAGGCGATGTCTAAGAGCTCCGGTAGAAGATGTGCTGTATGTGTGAAGTTTGTTGTTGTTGTTAGCTATCACTAGTACTGTCGTTGTAGCTCTACAAACTCACAGACAAGGAGGCCTAAAGCTGCTTGCGCCGGGATTTTCCAAGTTCATTGGCTTGAGCTCACGGATAGTAGTGCAACCGTGTGGTGGTGGTCTGAATACAGAACGATAAGTCAACCGAGCCCGCGGGAACTGAAATGACAAGATCCAGAGAGGATTTGACGCGCCACTGATGCGCCTGATGGCACACTTTCTTGGGACAATTACGTGTACGACAGCAGGGGCACGAATTTGGATATATTCGCAGACTTAAACAGGCTACGTTTGGTTATATACTAGCCTCTTGAATTGTCAGGACGCCGTCCTTCAGACATTGCGGGAACATCTGTGCGATCAACCGTCTCGCGTCGTCGTTCTGGGTCTGGGTGTCTCTTGCTCTAGATCTTCCGGTGGAGATGTCCTTGAACTCTACGACGATGGTTTCCACAAGGGTATGCGCTACAATCCTTAGCAACGCCTTGTTTATCCAGTCGAGCAACTCTTGTAACATCCCGTGAATGGACATCTCGTAGGGGACGCCCTGTAGAACACAATGTGGATCACAAACTGCGCGAGCTGGGGTGGTTGGCAGGGGTGAAACCCCCAGAGCCGTAGAGAAATTCGTATAGCTCGAGGAGCCGGTCCGTCGTCTCGCCAGCAGTATTCGCCAAGCACAGAGTCATCTCGACGGCGATTTTGCGTAGATTTTGCAGGCATCGCAGTTCACCAGCTTGTTATCTGAAATCGCGCGGAGAGTCAGCTTGTTGGGCTTAATATCACGAAGTAGGATATGCGTACTATACGGCTTGATTATCGAAAACCGCAGCTCTGTCAGGTTACTCCCAACATTATTGATGAACCGCTGGTTCCTTTCGAACGCCTCGCCATTACACTCCAAAGTGAGTTCGCGCAAGTGCTCCAGAATGCCGGGCGCGCGTTCTAGGGCTTCGTAAAGATACCACTTGTCCGTAAGCGGTGATACTCGCAATGATTTTGGGGCAATCGCTAGCGGCTCGAGGTAGTGTGGATGTGGTGAAGTCGAGGGCGAACCAGAGCGATACCAGTTGTTAAGATGTACGTAGCTGACATTGGAGAATAAGGCAAGTAAGGAAACAACGACGTGGTCAGACACATCATCCCGGCTGTAATTGAGAATTCTGCCGGCCGTGATGCGCAGGTATTCCAAATTCAGGGCATCGAGGGGAGGGAGGGGTATGTGTGTATGCAGTTGTTCAGATAGACTTCATCTAAAACGAGAGATTTGAGCAGAGGGAACCCAGTCAAAAGCGCGACTAGTTCCTCGGATGGAATCCCGGTGTCTTGGAAGTGTATGAGCGAGATGTGGCGGAGCGCAAGATGTCGGACGCAGCTCTGTGCGTAGGCATTCTCGGTGTAGAACGCGCAAATCTCCCCGAGCGTTCTGTACGGAGATATTTTCCAGTCGTTGTTGCTGTCCCTACCGCGGGTTATCTTGTCTATTTCCAGTGGTGTGGACTCGGAGTCCGAGTCGTCCCGGAATTTGCGAATTATGTACCTCCGACCTGTTCGTTCTCCTCCTTCTGACCTAAAGGTGTACCCAACTTCGCGGAACATATACCTCCGAGCGACGGCACTCCAGGAGCGCGAGACGAGGGTGCAAGCAGCGATGTCTTCGCGCTTTGGTGCGACATGCCCCATGTCGTTGAATCCCTCTCGCCGGAGGTACGAGAATGTGGCGTCCAATAGCTCGGGTAGCAGCTGCGCCATCTGAACAGGACTGTCAGCTCTAAAGCGTGTCAGTCGCAATGTCTGTCTCGCTGTTGCCTGGAAACTCACAGAGCAGTAAGTAGCCAATGTTGCACTTCCGAACCCTTCGAAGTTCTCTGTTTTGACCTCGATAATGTCCACGGCGGAAGGGGGCGATACGTAGTCGTGGCTCGAACAAGAAAGCAGGAAACTCGGTGGCGATAGAAGTTATCGAAGCGATCTGCTGGGTTGCTGGGCTCACATTTACGGGGCGTTAATTACGGACGGCGCCGCAAAATCCCCAAGCAGAAGCAAACAAAGGCGCATCGAGCGCGTCATCCTCCGCTCATCTTGCTCACTGACATCGCACCCACATCCAACCAAATCAATCCCAACGCAGCCTCATTGACATCTACTCGTGCGCTGAGCGTTCTGAGAGAGCAGCAGCTCGAGCGCCGTTCTCGCACAAACACGTTATATATGACATGGGATCTGACCAGTTGTAATCATATAATTGAATGGACATCATATAAAGACTAGTATGGCCACAAGCGTATTTGAGAGTACGGCTGTAAGAGTATTGCTATATAACTAAGTACGACAGCAAGGGGCACGTATTTTGATACATTTGCAGATTTCGATAGGCTATGTTTAGTCATGTAGCTTCCTGAATGACCAGGATACCATCCTTCAGACATCGCGGAAACATCTGTGCGATTATCCGTTTCAGATCGACATCATCATGGCTTGCCATGTCATCCTTGAACTCCACGAGAATTGTTTTTACGAACATATGCGCCACAATTCTCAACAACGCCTCTTCCATAATGTCCACCAGCTCCTCTTCCAAGTCCAATTCAAATGCCATATAGTGGAACACGCCGCGGAACATGATGTGGATGACGAACTCCGTCAGTTGTGGGTGGTTAATAGGTGTGAACCCCCAGCGCCGGGCCTGCAGAGAAACTTGTGCAGCTTAGTAAGAAGCTTGTGCGTCGTTGAGCCGTCCCCACAGTGCAAGTATAAGGTCGTTTCAAAGACAATTTTGCGTAGATTCCTGCAGACATCGCAGTTCACCAGCTTGTCAGCTGAAACTGTGTGGAGAGTCAGCTTATTGGGCTTGATATTACAAAGTAGCATCTACGTACTGAACCCATCCATTGGCAACCGCAGTTCTGTCAGGTTAATCCCGGCATTATTGATAAACCGCTGGTTCATGTCGAAGACCGCCTCGCCGTCCATCCGGTTGAAAGCGAGCTCGCGCAAGTGCTCTGCAATGCCTGGTGCGCGTTCTAGAGCTCCGTAAAGATACCACTGGTCCGTAAGCGGTGATATGCGCAGTGATTTTGGGGCAATTGCCAGCGGCTCGAGGTAGCCTGGGTGCGATGAAGTCGATGGCAAATCAGGGTTGTATGCGTTATTGAGATGCAAGCGGCCAACCTTAGAGAACAAGGCGAGTAAGGAAACAACGGCATGGTCAGACACATCATCTCGCCAGTTGTTCCCGCGAAAACCGGTCATGATAAGCAAGTACTCCAAATTCAAGGCGTCGAGAGGTGGGGTGTGGGGTATGTGAAGGCAGTTGTTGAGGTAGACATCGGCCAGAATGAGAGATCGGAGAGAAGGGAACATATTCAAAAACATGACTAGTTCCTCAGAATGAAGGCCGGTGTCTTGAGCGCATGTGGCCTCGGCGTGGTAGAGCGTAAGATATCGAACGCAGTTCCGCGTGTAGGGATTTTCGGTGTAGAACGCGCGAATATCCCGGAGTGTCCTGTGCGAAAACACCTCACAGTCATTGTCGCTGTACCTCCGGCGTTCTGTTTGGTCTATTTCCAGCGGCGTAGACTCGAAGGTGTACTCGACTTCACGGAACATGTGCCTCCGAGCGACGGCGCTCCAGGAGCGAGAGACGAGAGTGCAAGCAGTGATATCTCCGCAATTTGGTGCGACCTGCCCCGTAGTGGCGAATCCATCTCGCCGCAGATACGAGAATGTGATGTCTAAAAGCTCAGGTAACAGCTGCGCCATCCTAGCAAGTCTGTCAATTCGAAAACGTGTCATGCGCAAAGTCTGTCTCTTCGTTTCCTAAGAACTCACAGAGCAGTAAGCAGCCAATGCTGCAATTCCAACACCTTTAAAGCTCTGTGTTTTGATGTTGGTGGTGGGGCGGCAGTGTAGTCGTGGTTCGAACGAGTCGAGAACTTCGACAGTCTCTCGGAGAACGCCGTGCCACAAAACCCGTCGCCCAAGCAGAAGCAAACAAAGGCGCATCAAGCGCATCATCCCGCTGTGACTCGCGTCAATTGCGCTTTGCCACCTCCCCTCACCTTGCTCACTGACATCGCACCCGCATTCAACCAAATCAATAATAACGCAGCCTCATCGACATCTACTCGTGCGCCGAGCGTTATGAGGGAGTATCAACTCAAAGAGGGTCTGCAAAGAGGGCGATTTTATGGTGGTTCACGGTATACCAACTAAAGTGCGTAAACCCGCTTCGTTGATACCGTTTTCCCCTTGCTCATCATAAGATTAGTAATGTAGATCAATTTAATGCTTTAAATTACTACCTCATTCAACATTGCGCAAGCTGTTTTGCGAAGTACGCGGTTATCGGTACTAGAAAGGTACGTTATGGTCGGAGACCGCCAGGAAGTTTGGATGTCTTCTGCCTTCTCAGCCACGTACGCTTTCCGGTCTTCGAGATACTCGGGACTATCCTTATGGCGTTTACTTTACTCGAAGCTCTATCACTCCGACCTGCACTTCGTCTTCTCAGAAGTGACGCGGGGATCCGGAATAGCGGTTCCGGGGTTTAATTGCATGACCAGTGTGATTGTAGAGATGACACTACTGAGCCTCTTTACAGCGATTGCTACAACTGCCAACGTTTAGCAAGGCCATATCATTTCGAAATTCCTTGACACGGCGTGCCGTGTCGGCGGTGTTATGAAGAGAAATGACGGGTTGCGACGCATCCTTGCGGGCCAGTCACGGTGGCAACTGTCTTACCATGTAAAGTCTTCCACGACTCATGTGATGTTGCCCGCAAGGTTTGTGTTATCATCGGTGTGATTGCGTGAACTGGTGTTGATTGCTCGCACACAGGCTTTGCCGCACAAGCAACGTTCAAACGCATCAAAATATGTACGTGCCCTACCGAAACCTTTCGGACCAGCCGTCTGGGATGCCGCACTACATATAGGGCGTCCTTCAAGTATACTCCCATGACTACACACGTGCTTCTCGAACCACTGCCGGGCCCCAAGATGTCTCCGTATGTCTTTCACGGAAGCCTGCGCCAAGGTTGTTGATAAAGCTACTTCGTCTCAGCGGAAGAAGAACCACGAGACCTAGAGTTTCGGCAAGAGCATCGGAACGGGAAAGAGAACACTAATAACAGTGCGGTCTCATAAAGGACAAGAGAGCAGCCTTCCATCTCAGAATCTCCCACCCCAACGGTCTCCAGGTACGCCTTATCATCATATACAAAGTGACTTGCTCTTGAATGTTATATAGAGTTGCGCTGCTGACTACTGGTCGCAGTGCTTGCATGAGAAATGGCCCCTGTCCTTGCCCCTCTTGATGGCTCTCTTGCGTTTTTGACCGACTTTGCGGACTTCAACGAGGAACACAATCCCGACGCACCATGCTTCGTTTTTCCTTCTTTGAACTCACCCGAAGCTGTCGAGTCACTATCGTTTTCGGAGCTGAATCGGGCGAGCCATCGGGTTGCGCATCGTCTACGCCCTGGCCGGGAGGGTTCTGGGGCGAAGTCATCGCGGTGCTCCTAAGTACGGACACGGCTATATACGTAGCTGTGCTTTTGGGTCTGCTGCGGGCGGGTCTGATTGTAAGCTTCGTACATTTTTACGCTTGGTCATGAGCTGATGCCACTGTCCAGCCTTACCCCATGTCACCGAGAAACTCGGCGCAAGGCATAGCGCACATGCTGGAGGCGACGTCATGCCATCGTGTTCTGCTCCAGCCTTCCACTCGCTCATTGCTAGACCAGACGAAGCCATGGTTGGCAGAGAATAAATATCCTGCGCGTGAGCACGAGCTTCCCGAGCTGGCCGAGGTATTCCCTCGGCTCTCCGGCGGCTCTGAAGGCCACACGGAACCGTATCCTCCACCGGACACACCCGTCGACCTCGAGAACACCGCGCTGTATCTGCATTCTTCTGGCTCGACTGGCTTGCCCAAATCCATTCCCTTCACAGTTCGCCGGCTGTTCCAAATCTCCAGATACAGTAGGCACTCTCGTACGTTGCACTTGATTCAGGCTGAAAACTCTCTCCGCACAGACATCTACGGCAAATGTCGCACCGAAGTGCGCTTCGCCGCGCAGGCTTTACCTACCTTTCACGTCATGGGCTTGCTCATGCAACTGTGCTATCCCTTGCTAAGCTCGCGGGCCATCTCCGTCTACACGCCTCAACACCCCAGCCCGCCCGTCGTGCCCAATCCCCACAATGTCCCGGAGACGAGCCGGCTGACGGAATGCACGGCGATCCTGACGGTGCCGTCTTACATAGAGGTATGCTCTCCCCGCCGCGCGCGCACCCGTGTTCACACTGGTTCACAGGCGTGGTCCCATCTGGAAAGCAACTTGGCCTATCTTCGGAGTCTGCAGGTACTGGTACGTCGTGTTCCTCGCCCCTTCAGGGACACTGCGCTAACATGGGCTTAGGTGTTTGCTGGCGGGCCCTTGTCGCACGCGGTCGGCGAGAAGATGATGTCCGCCCGCGTGCCCGTCTTCTCCGCGTACGGCGCCACCGAGTTCGGGAACCCTACGCAAGCGTGGGACGAGCTTTCGCGGGACGAGCTGACGGGCAACCGAGACTGGGACTGGCTGCGCATGAACGGGCCGCTGGAGACGCGATGGCATGCGCAGGGCGATGGGACCTACGAGCTTGTAGTCTACGTGTGCTCATCAATCACTGTCCTGATTCCGTCGCTCATCTCGGCCTTTAGGAAACAAACGAGCTGTGCATCGGGGTGCACAACGCCCCCGGCGAGAAAGCGTACGCAACGGCCGACCTCTTTACCCCGCATCCGACGAGGGACGGGCTATGGAAAATGTATGTGCCATCTACTTGTCGCGTAAAATGCTGGCGCTTACTCGGGACCAGTGTCGGGCGGACGGACGATGTCATCGTTCTGAGCACCGGTGCGCACTTCCCGTGCATAGCAGGTCTGTCTCCCTCGGCTCATCGTATGGGGGTACAGGCGAGAAGATTGTGCCTCTCCCGCAGGAAGGCCACGTTTTGGCCAGCCCGTTGGTGTCTGGATGTCTGATGTTCGGCAGGGAGCGCGAGCAGGCGGGTATTCTCATCGAAGTCAACCCAAAGCACGCCTTTGACCCGGCCGATGAAACTGCGCTAATTGGTTTTCGAAATAAGATATGGTCAGACGAGATTATCGTCGCTGAAGCGTGGCTGACATGAGTACTGGATAGGCCCGCGATTGAAGAGGCCAACGCGATGGCCCCTGCGTTTGCCAAGATATTCAAGGAGATGGTCATTGTTGCTGCACCGTCCAAGCCGCTGCCCAGGGCTGGCAAAGGCACTGTCATCCGGAAACAAGCTATTGTTATGTTCGCTGACGAGATCAGCAACCTGTGAGTCTTCGCTTCACTCCAAACATACAGCAAAAAATGCTAATGTATTTTCCAGGTACGAGACAATCGAGGAAAGCACGGACACCAAAGGCATAGCTCTTCCGCCTGAATGGCAAGAGGCGAGCATCCAAGCGTGGCTCTTGGAGCATGCAAAGTCTGTGAGCGCCACCCAGAACCTTTCTGCGGACATCGATCTATTCCAGCAAGGATTCGACAGGTCAGTCCGCCGTGTTTCCAGTACGGCCTGCAGCATGTTTAACTTAAACACGCAGTCTGAGCGCAACGTTCTTCCGGAACCGCATCATCAGTGCGCTTCGCTCCTCCCTGGACCCCAAACTGCAAGACATCGGCAAGCACATACCCGCAAATCTCGTGTTTGAGCACCCTACCGTCGCGCAACTTTCGAGCTACCTCACCGGGCTCATCGGCGCAGGCTCCTCGGGCGGGCGGCGCCACGCGCATGCAGTCCGGGTGCGGGAAATAGAGGCCCTGGTGGCGAAGCATTGTGCGGACTTGCCGGTGCCGACGGCGCGAGGTGCAAGCTGCGGGCGCCGGGCGCCGGTCGTGCTGTTGACGGGCTCGACCGGGAACATCGGGGCGCATGTCCTCGCGTACCTGCTCGCGGACGGCGGTGTCGAGCGCGTGTACGCACTGAACAGGCCGTCGTCCGACCCGAAGGCACGGTTGGCGTCGGCGTTCAAGGAGCGCAGGCTGCCTGTCGAGCTCTTGACGGGCCCCAAGCTTGTTTCCTTGGTGGGAAGCGTGGCGCAGGAGAAGTTCGGCATAGACGAAAGCATCTATAACGAAGTAGGCTTTCGCCACCCTGTTGACGGTATCAGTGACTAATGGCAGTCAACGCAGCTTCGAGACTCAGTCACACATATCATACACAACGCGTGGACCGTGAATTTTAACCTTTCTCTCTCGTCGTTCGGCGATCAAATCGCTGGTGTTCGGAAGCTGGTCGAGTTCTGTGCGTCGTCGGAGCGTCCGGTGAAGCTGCTCGCCACGTCGTCGATCGGTGTCGTCGCCGACTGGGATCCTTCCGCCGGCCCTGTGCCCGAACATCCCCTCTCTGATCCGGGCGTGGCGGCCAGTACGGGGTACACCGCGTCGAAGTACGTGGTCGAGAAGGTGAGTAACACCACCCATGTACGGATTATCTCGTGCTTAACCGTATACACACACAGATTTTGGAAAAGGCAGCGAGGCTCGGTGTCAAAGCGACGGCGGTGCGGATGGGTCAAGCGTGTGGCCCCAAGACCACGGGGGCGTGGGGTACCACCGAATGGGTGCCGATCATGGTCAAATCTAGCGTTGCGCTGGGGTGTCTCCCGGCGATGACAGGTGTACGCTCCATGACTCTCTTCTGGTGTTGCATGCTCTGCTGACTTGTGATATTAGCCTGTGAAATGGGTACCGTTGGACGCGGTCGGACAGGCGTACGTCGACTGGGTGCTGTCGACGGGGGATCTGCCGCTGCTGGTGAACGCGGTTCACCCGCGGCCGACAACGTGGGAGGTCGTCATTGCAGGGCTGCAGCAGGGCCTCCGTGAGGAGCTGCCGCTCGTCGCTCCGGAAGAGTGGGTGGAGAAGCTGGAAGCCGTGTCGCGGAATGTCACGAAGCAAGATGTGGAACGGATCGTATGTGCACGCTCTGGTGTTACTCGCACCGTCTCTCACGTACGTTTCAGCCTGCTCTGAAGATACTCGAGTTCTTCCAGGGCCTTGCCCGTCGCTCTCGTCCCGGGGACAGTGCAGCGCCTGGCCAGTTCGGGAACGAAGCTGTGGATAGTCTCGAGTACGACACGGCGGAGTTGGCGCGCTCGAGTCCGACCATGCGAGACATGCAACCGATGTCGGAGGAGCATGCGAAGATGTGGGTCACGTATTGGAGGTCGATTGGGTATATCGAGTAGCGATCATGCAGCACGTTGTAGCCACGATGCAGCACAGCCTGGTACGTGTCGTTGTCGCAGTCTTACTCGTCGTAGCGTCTGACGATATCTGACGTTCCACCTCTGTCCAGATTTGTGCATGTACTTACGCATCTCCTGTGTCCCGCCTCAGGTATACACCAACATGACCCCCGGTTTATGATGGCAGCGGTGTTGTTAAGCTTATTCAGCTTGTTTCTCCTTCAACCGCGACTTTTGTATCCGGGCCAGTAACCACACCAGTCATACTTGGTAATAGTCAGTAGCCTCGCGGCTACCTCCCTCTTAGCATCCACAGATACCCTCACAACATACATCCTCGCCGAACGCCTTGCCAGTCCCGTCCCCAGAGCGAAGCGAAGGCACATTTTGTGACAGAATGATGGAGCAAAAGAATCATATTCGCAAGTTGTAGCTAATACACAACTAATGGGTTCCAGCGTCGCAGACTCCTGCATCTCACGCAATGAACCCACGGCCTCTCCAGTACCTGACCCACATCTTCGCGTGCTCTTCCGTAAGGGGCTGAAGCCGGCTCATGGTCGGACTGGAGCGGCGCAACTCTGCAGTGTCGAAGGCGAGGTCGTCCACATTCTGAGACCGGGGCCCGACGTCAGACTTGGCAGCGTTGTGCGCGGAGGCGCAAGCGACGCCGTGGAAGAAGCCCATCAACTTCAGTGCAGGCTGGAAGCGCGTCAGACACGCGGTCGCGACCTTAGTGAAAGGATGAGCGCTTACAACTCTTTCCAAGTCCTGTTCCGAGGCGCGGTTCGATAGGTCATCAAGCCTCCCGACCCATTCCTGCAGGGGCACCACGGGCAGCGTGTGGCCAAGCTCCGCTCGGAGGCCTCTCAGGAGCACTTCCCAGGAGGTCGGGCTGGGGTGGACGACGTTGACGGTTTGGGGAAGGGCATCAGAGGATAGCACCCAGTCGACATATGTCTGGCCGATCGCGTCCATCGGCACCCACTTCACGATCTGCGGCAAGTCATATGAGCACGGTTCGACAAACCAGGGTGAGCGACGTACGCCGGCCATGTCCGGGAACGCGCCGAGGGCGACGCTGGACTTGACGAGGATGGGCACCCAGTCGCTCGTGCCCCACGCGCCCGTCGCCGCCGGGCCGCACGCCTGCCCCATCCGCACCGCCGTCGCCCGCAGCCCGCGACTGGCCGCGCGCTCCAAGATCTAGATCACGGCAGGGTGAATGGATGCACACACAACAGGGTTCGGGTGCGCTCTCGCCTTTTCAAGCACGTATTTGGACGCGCTGTACCCCGTGCTGGCCGCGACGGACGGGTCTGGCAGGGGCGCTCGGGCACGGGACCGTCTGACGGGTCCCAGCCGGCGGCGACGCTGACGGAGGACGTGGCGAGCAGCGTCACCGGGTGGGCGGCGGCGGCGCAGAGGTCGACCAGCCTGCGCACGCCGGCGACCTGGCGCTCGAAGGCCGACAGCGCCAAGTTGAAGTGGACGGTCCAGGCGTTGTGGATGATGTGAGTCACCGAGTCGCAGAGCTGTATGTAGATTCAACTGGAAAGCTCCTCGGTTCGACAAAACGAATGCCCACCTCGGCGTAGAGCACCTGATCCAGCCCAAAGCAGTCTTGCGCGACGTCGCCGATTAGAGCCACCAGCCTCGGGCTGCTGAGCAACTCGACGGGCAAGCCTCTATCCTGGAAGGCAGCACGCAGCCGCGTCGGGTCGGCAGACGGGCGATTGAGGGTGTAGACACGCGCGATGCGGCTGTCGGCAAGCAGGTACGCCAGGATATGCGCCCCGATGTTGCCGGTGGACCCAGTCAGACAGACCACAGGCGAGACGATGGGTTGACCCGTCGTGGTGTGGCTCGGTGAGGGCATGTCAGCGCAGAACCTGTCGACGAGGGCTTCGATTTCTTGTACGCGCGTAGGTTGTGCCGTGGGCTCCGTCGCACCAGGACGCGGCCCCGCCAAGGCGCCAGCGAGGTACTGGGTAAGCCGGTGTACAGACGGGTGCTCAAAGATCAAGTTGGGCGATACTGCCTTGCTAGCTCCTGCGCCTGTGCATTGTCAGAAGACCGCAGTGTTCCGATAATGCGGTTGCGGAAGAACGTCGCGCTCAGGCTGCAGAGGGTGAGCCACGGTATCTATACGCAGCAATGGAGAACGCACCTGTCAAACCCTTGCTGAAACAAATCCGCCGTTTCCGTCACTCCTTCACCTTTTCCCAGCGACCGGGCATGTTGCAGCAGCCATGGCTGAATCTCTTCCACGTCCCAGACTTCGGGCGGGGCTATGCCTTTGCATCGGTGCTTTCCTCGACGGACTTGTACCTGCCGCTGTGGCTCAGTACAGATAAACAACATAAACAAAGCACCTACAGGCTACCAATCTCGTCAGAGTATTGGGCCAGAGCCTGCTTTCTGTTGACTGTTCCTTTCCCCGCCCGAGGCAAAGGCTTGTCGGGAGCGACTACCAGTACCATCTCCTTGAAGACCTTCGCGAACGCGGGGCGGCGGCGTTCGCCTGCTCGACCACCGGCCTACCGAATGCATGAAGACAGAGCGAACGGCACGGGCACGCGAACGCACCAGATCAGGTTGCGGAAGCTCGTGACGGCGGCGGGGTCTGCTGTGTCCGGCGTGTGCTCGGGACTGGGCTCGACGAGGACGCCGGCTTGTTCTCGGTCTCGTCCGAACATCACGCAGCCGGCGACGAGAGGGCTGCTCATGATCTGTCCTTCTTGGCCCAGAGGCACGATCTTCTCTCCTGGTATAAGGACGGATCAGAACATGACCGCGTCCGTGGCCCGGGAGTCTTACCGGTGCTGAGAACGATGACGTCGTCTCGACGTCCGACACTGTACACCACATGAGACTTGTTATATACTTGGAGAAAGAGGCTTACATCTTCCACGTATCCGCTTTGGTCGGATGCCTCTCAAACAGATCCGCGGTCGCATACGCTTTCTGCCCAGGCACATTATGCACGCCAAGCAGGAACTCATCCCTCTCCTACATCCTCATGTGAGCAATTGCGCAAACCGCGACGACGAGGTGGACCGCACGTAGACGACCAGCTCACACGTCCGGCCGTCCTGCGGCGCCCAGCGGCAGTCCGCGCCGGTGTTGAAGCGCATGTACACCCAGTCGGGGTTGTGCACGAGCGCGGCGCGCGGCAGCTCGTCCCACGTCTGCGTCGGGTTCCCGAACTCGGTGCCGCCGTACGCGGTGAAGAGCGGGACGCCGGCGGCGACGAGCTTGGTCCCGACGGCGGCGGAGAGCGCGCCGCCTCCGTATACCTGCAGTCAAGTGAACACGCTGCGACAATGCAGCACCCTGGTACCTGCTCACCACTACCCGCAGAGTGCGCAGGTAATCGACGATAGAGGCGTTGTGGGACCATGCCTGTAATCACGAATGAACACCCTGAGACTAGCCTGCGAAGGGACGATGCGGTGCACACCGACCTCGATGAAGGAGGGCAACGCCAGCAGGGCCGTGCACCCCGCCGCCGCGGCCGCCTCGAACAGGTTCTGCGCATGCGGCGCGACCGGCGGCGCCGGGTCCTGCGGCGCATACACCGCGACCTCCTGCGCGCCGTACAGCGGGAAGCACAGCTGCGCGAGGAAGCCGAGCGCGTGGAACGTCGGGAGGCCCATGGCGCCGAAGCGCACGCGCTCGCGGCCCTCGCCGTACATATCTATAGATCCCCGCGACGGACGATGTGGGTTAGTGTGGTCGGGCGATAGGGGCTGCGTCGCACGTACTGTGTTTCGCGACCTGGTGCAGGCGCAGGTGGGAGCAGCGGATGGACTTGGGGTGGCCGGTGGAGCCGGAGGAGTGCATGTACAGCGCGAGGCCGTCCAGGTTGGCCGGCGCCTTTTGGCGGGGGGTACGGCTCCGTGGGCCCTGGCTTCAAACCTGCGAGGCGAGGGAAGACGTCGTGCAAGGGCGGCAGCGCGTCTACTTGCAACCTGGGGTTGTGTCTCTTGTAACTCGCTCTGCGCCTGGTTGATCAAAGGCAACGTCGATTCTGTGGGCCAGCACCCGCGCCTGCATGAGGCGGTGGCTATCATGTGGGCTACACCTTGCGGAGAGTTCCTTGGAGACATGGGGTACGGCTGCAGTACATTGGTCAATGCAAACACGCTGAGATGCCAGTGTGCTTGAAACGTACCACCAAGCCTGCTCTGAGAATACCTAACAGGACAGCGACGTAGAGCACGGAATCCGTGTGCAGGATGACTGCGATGACGTCGCCCTCCGGTCCATCTCTATTTGGGCGCAGTTGGTGCGCCACGCGATGACTCGCGTCGACCACCTCTCCAAAGGTCACCGAGACGACGTCCGGCGGCGACTCTGGCGAGGGAAACACGAACCAAGGGGCGTCATGGTTGTGTTTTGCGCACGAAAGTCGGCGAGATCGACGAGGGTCGAAGGGGACCCGTCGAGAGGGGAGAACGTTTGGCTCATTGCTCTGTGCACGGCGTGAGATCCAGGGCGAAGTGCAGCACGCGAGAAATGCCTGCATTATGACCGAGTGAGTCTAAGTACTGCGCACAGGGTACCGCCGTGCCGAACGTGATCTGACTTACTGTGCACTGAAGAAGTCATGTATCTCGGCATACTGAGTGCCGTGCTTTCGTGATAGTATCATGATGAGACGTCAAAATCCTCTGTTCTTCTAAAGAAAAGAACGTTAGCCCCGTGACATGCCGTGCGGACGAAACAAAGCCGTACCTCCTTCGTCTTGCTGCGAAGGAAACGCTGTGTGGCGCGTGAGTATGGTCGTTGGTCATTGTTGGGTTGAGATACATTTAAGTCAGCCTGACAATCGGTGCGGATGAAGTCAGAAGAACAAGAAGGATGTACTCGTGCACGCCTGGAATCGATGCACTACCCACGGTACTCATCCTCCGTTGTCAGCAGTGATGATTGTCGAGCCATGATGATAGGAATTTGGATTATACACTTGTCTTCAAGCACAATCATGCCTCGGGACGTCATAGATCCTCCGTCATCCCGCCAACCTTCTTGGTATCATGCGGCTTTCGAGAGAGCGTCAATGAGCCGGCGACGGTGTCAGTAATGAACAAGCAGCGTACCCGATCGCTCATAGGAATATCGTCCATGTCCATCCAGCTCTCGTCCGTCGCCCGGACGGTGCTGAGCGTCCGCGCCGCCGTACGCGCGTTCAGGACCACGACCGGCGTCGGGCGCGTCGGGCCGCTCGCGGACCGGACGTGGTTTGACACGCCGCGGGACACGACGGAGGAGCCGTCCGCGGTCCAGTTGCGGCCGCCGACGACGCGGATGGGGCTGTTGAAGATCGCGAGCAGCGAGTTCGAGTACAGCTTGGCGAGGATGAGGGCCGTGCAGGCGTAGTACGTCTTCTGGGGGAAGGAAAAGTAGAGGATGAGCGCGACGGTGGCGATTATCGCTGGAAGGGACGAAGATGAGCAGCGGGAATATCTGGCAGAGCCACGTAGCGCACCAGTCAACCATCCCGTTTGCACTACCAACCGCAGAACCTTGCTGACCACGGTTTCCTTATGATACACACCGCCTTTTCCTTTGTACATCTGGACCAGCTATGAGTACTGCGTCCCAGGTCGCTGGTGGCTGAGCGTCCTGACCATGTACGCCATGCAAGTAGCAATCATCACGTCGCACACAGCGGAGCCTGAGAGCCATATCTGGGATGACGAGCCTGTGGGTCAGAGAGAATATGTTGAGTGGCAGAAGGACACTGACCGCTGTGCTCACGACAGCCTTCGAGGAAAGGCTTGTGAAATTGCCGATGGTGAAAGCTTGAGCGCCAGCGACAATGCCAGCCACGGCCTGAGTTAATGCGACCTGGAAGGAAATTAATATATCAAAAATGTGTCCAAAGAACGATACCTCACTAATGAGACGGCCACCCTAAGCAACATTGAGTTCGATAGCTTGCTCAGCCGGAACCCGTAGTAGGTTTGCACCGTGAAGCTCACTGTTGCCATCCAATCAGCAAGTCTGCCGGCACAGTGCATACGCAGAAGCCGAACCAATGCTGCTGAAAACAGGGACGGCCAGCCACTCATTCTGTATATCATTGAGCTCTCCGAGGTCGCCGAACGATCGGGCGTAAGCGTTGAAGGCGTCGTTGGTCACTAAGATGGTCTGCACCATCTCAATGAGATAAAGCCCGTAGACGAGGCTCTTCGGAACCCATCCATCCTTCGGAAACGAGATGTGGTACATGTCTGAAGCGAGAAAAGGCTCAGCAGGTGTCTCGAATTTGGGCGGACAACAACGTACAAACTTGAATGGACAAAGCTCCAAAAAGAGCCCAGTTGAACATGTATCCTAGGAGCTGTTCGGAGATGAGCTTGCAATTTTCGCTCGTTCTTGCGCGTGCTCCTGCTTACCACAGGTCCGGCTCTAGTGCGGCATAAATGTCAGAACCAGACACGCGTCGACGTTTTGAGCGGGGAGACTTACATGGGACCAGTATCCACAATTTCCGTGGTATTTGACATTTCTTCAAGCGTAACTGACAAGTGCTGACGATGTAAGGGCCACAGGAGTCGGAGTCGCGGAAGGTCGCTATGATGCCCGGCGAGCGCACAAGTGCGGTCGATCTGTGGCGGCAAGGTCTGATGAGCCAGTCAGTCAGGTCCCGTCCGCTTAACTATGGGCTAGCAATAGATCCACTGCTCCAACAGCTGGCACAAGCTAATAGCCATTGCACAGATGTTAGCATGGCCACGCACAGCAGTATACCAGAATCATCTCCGCTAGTCGTGCATCGCCAGAGGACTCACCAGGTGTAAGAAGCGTTTCACCGATAGCTTGATGAGAGATAGAGTGGAGGCAGTTCGAGTGTCCTCCGCATGCCAGAAGGGCCCTCGTTTACAGCGCACGCTGGCGTTCACATGGCACCTGAGACGCCAACGTGACGGCCTGAGCTCGGCGTTAACATCTTAACATCCATCCTTCATGACGCTTTGGGAATGTTGGTCTCACACGCACAGAGCATGAATGGATGCCTACGAGCGATACATTGCGTAACTTGACAGCCTTCGTTGATTATCACTGCTTCTCCAACAGAGCGGGTGGTGGTATCCGAGCGGCCCTTGGTCAATGTGACGTGGGGAGTTAGTGACCTTGTTGCTACAAGAACCCGGAGACGTGTGGCAGGTGTATCGCCAATTGTGGCACTGGAGTTGAATTGTGGATAGCCGTTGTGGCACCTTGAGATTCCGAGTCCAAGTCCGTAGCACCAATCGTGATGTATTTGATGTTGCCATGCGGAAACCGCGAGAGACCAGCCCACGGTATCTGTGCAATGCTTTAGAGAGAGGGGTATGGGTAAAACGGGATGGAAGCAGCGTACACATTGCGCCTGGGCGAAGACCATGCCTCCGAGGAAGCTGATGAATGTGAGGTTCATAGCTCTATAGTGGAATGAAGGATGCTGTCATACCTAGAGATAGTCCATCCCAGGGCTGAACGAGTGTATTGACCCATCTTCTCGTCAATAACGTCCGTGGTCGGTGGGCTCGGGCTGTCAGAGGGAAGGAAGCGGATAGGGTTCAAGTTCAGTTTCACCATCAACTCGGCGTAGCCAATATGAGGGAGTCACGTCTGTAGCACTTAGTTATTTCTTCATCCATTGTAGCCTCTTCCGCGTTGGTTTTGCGGTGATAGAGCAGAGTAAAGTGATGAGGTGGCACTTGCCGCTGAGTCACATTAACAGTCCACGGTGGCAGCAGGCAGCAGATGCAGGCAGAGCGACATAATTGATGAGGAGATGCGGGGGATGTATATTTCAGAAAAAGAGCGTAGCAAACACCAGGGGGCGATGGTCGCGGGGAGAGACATGATGGAGAAAGCGACGCCAGCAAATTTTGATGGCTGCTGCTGGGCTTTGTGGCGCGAGCGCCAATCAAGCGTTGGTTTTGACTCCTGCTACTTGCCTGCCACCGTGACGGCATCCTTTCGCTACGCTCCGACATTCCAGCTTCTCAGTACCCTCGCCGTGTCCGTCTCTCGCATAGGCGGCGGCGAGCGCCATCTGCGCTTACGGCTCGCGGCTCGTGTGAACAGGACGCTCGCTGCAGGTAAGAAGCTGCATTGTTCAAGCTTTAGAGTGGAGCGTACGCCGGCTGGGAAAGAAGGCGTATGTTTGAAATATGGTGTGGGACTTACCACGCGTCGTGTACGAGAATCTCTGTTTACTACGCGAAACAATGCACTTATCCTGTGGTCGGTGAATGCAGATGGCCGTCGTCGGCGCTGCCTTCCCAGACACCGACTGGGCAAGGCTGACCAACGCAATGTCCATGCTACATCATGTGCAGACCTTCGCGTACCGCATGCTGGGCGTTCTTGCCTTCGACATGATTCCGTCATGAATCTGGCCACAGTGCGCAGCTACCTCCAAGGTTCGCTCCCACAGCGGCGCTATCCATGTTGGATTAAGGGTTCCTCAAGGGGGGATTCAAGGACAAAAGCCTCGCGTCCTTCACTTCTTCCTGCAAAACGGCCACAATGCAATCTGACATAGTATTCGAGTACGTTACTTTCGTTTATATTGTGTCGCCACTGAAAGATTCGTTTATAGAGCTGCTCCGAGGGTCTGTAGTGCTCACGCATTCCTCATACTACGCGGGGACTCTCTGACGGCGTGCTTAGCTCCTAGCGTCCCTCATGAACTGGGGGTTATATGGCGTTCTAGCGGTCCAAGTGTGTGCGTAACAGCCACTTCTCTCCCTAACAGCGCTGCCTCACGGCTATCCAGTCTGGTACTACACGTCTTTCCCCTGGGACCCGTGGATGGCACAAACACTCGTCTATGGCGTCTTCCTTCTCGACGCCGTCCAAACGCTTATGGTCACACGCGACATGTTCAATTCCTACGGCAGTCATTTCGGGGATGTCGAGCTGCTCAACTCCCTCCAAATCGAATGGTTGGCAGTCCCGGTTTTTACTGCGATAAGTAAGTCGCTGTTGCACCCTGTGGCACTGAACGCCGAGATGCTGAGAGACAGTGCAGTCAGCTGCGCAGTGCAGCTATACTATGCGTATCGAATCCGGATACTGTCACGCTCAACACCCCTCATGGTGTTTATCTCCCTCGTGAGCCAGTAAACAATCTATATTATATATGCAAATATTTACCCGCTTCAGATCTCCATTCTGCAGGCTGCGTGCGCCATGTACGGAGGGATATTCGGGCTGAAAGACGCCGCGGACTTTTCCAACCTTCAAGTCAAGAATCGCATTGTCCCGCTGGTGAGCCCTTGTATTCTACCCCGTTCTGCGGACGAGAACCTTTATTGGAGCGCTGTGCTAAATGTACCACAAAGATCTGGCTTGGAGGCAGCGCCGTATGCGACGTCATGATTGCTGCGTCCATGGCTTTTCTTGTGCGTCCTGACCCCGTCGTATCTGGCAGACTCACACGGTGCTCTAGCTGCTCCGACACCACACCCCGATCGCCCAAACCCAGGCCCTCATCTCCAAGCTTGTTCGCATCATCGTGGAAACAGGGACGCTTACGGGTGCGTCCCAATCTCCCTCTTAGCCGACCAACTCATTCACCTATAGCTCCTGTAGCGTTGACCGCCGTGGTCTGCCTGGTACTATACGCCGCTGTGACCCTGTTACACAAGACATTACATTCCATGACCGCACACACGTAGATACATCCCCCATTCCTAGTACAGTACGCGCACTACCTTAATTAGCACCCGTCCTTCCATATATGGAAGGACGTCCACTTCCAGACACCCTCCTCCGAAGACTCACTATTCCCACGGCTCCCTCATATATAAACCTCTCCCCTTCGTAGACGGACCTCAGTCTGTTCTCCCGTCTACGAAGGTATGCTGCCATGTCCCCTGTAGCACCTCCTCATGTACTTACCAGTCTTTTCTCCCGTCTACGAAGCTTTTGCCCGTTCTCTCGTCCGAAACTGAGTGTTTCCCGCCGCTGCACACGGCGGGCTTCCAGCCGCGCTCCCGCAGCGCTCGTACTACACCACCGTGGCCACCATCCTCGGCAAGCTGTACTCGAACTCCCTCCTGGTCATCTTCAACAGCCGCGTCCAAGTCACCGTCGCGAAGCGCGCGGGTCTGTCGCACTGGACGTATGGAGGCGGTGGGCACCCGAGCCGCACGCTCTCCGGGCCTATCCTCTTCAGCCCGGCCACGGGTACGACGGCGGTCTCGACCGTTGGCACACACGTAGAGCGGGAGATCTGGACGACGTCCGATGGTGTCTCGGGCCATGAGCAGGTGTGTGGTTTTACGGCTGAGACCGACTCAGCGACTTCAGTGTGGTGTTTAGAAAACGGAAGACCACCGCGGTGCACATTCGGAACTTGCGTGATGGTGCGTATCTGGTTCCATTTGAGTGCGCAGACGATTGCCCTACAACCGCTGCTGCCGGACGTAACAATCCGAGCGCCAGGCACACTGTCATTGGCTGGTCCTGTATATTCCCGCCGTAAACTACAAATGAACTGGAAAGCTCTCCGTGCTTATAATAGTGTTCGCCCACATATATCGCGAGTCCCATTATATGAGGTAGCACACCGTCACGGAAGCCTGGGCGGCTTCTCCTGAGCGTCCTCCGCCTGCTCATGCCCCGAGACGCCGCCCGCGCCGATCCACGCGCCACGCTCATCGCTCGCATCCACGCCCGAGGCGGACGCCGTAGTCCAAGTCCCGTCTGCGCGCCCGGGGCCGAACAGGATCGGCGCGGACACTGTGAGCGTGTGCGGCGGGCGGCCGGACCCGCCGCGCGTGACCTGGACGCGGCTGTTGAAGATGACGAGGAGCGAGTTCGAGTAGAGCTTGCCGAGAATCGTGGCGACGGTGGTGTAGTACGCGTGGCGGCGCACGGCGGCGTACAGGACGAGGGTGAGGATGGCGGTCAGCGCTGTGCAGACGCGGGTTGGCGGGCAGACGGCGCGAAAGACGGGCGGGGACGCACCTGTGAGCGTGCCGGTTTCAACGATGACGCGCACGAGGCGGGAGACGAGGGCTTGCGTCTGGGCGATGGGCGTGTTGTGCCGCAAAAGCTAGAGCACGGCGTGAGACTGGACAAACCTGGAAGGCTGGGACTCACGTAGAAGGCCATGGTGGCCGCGATGACGACGTCGCACACCGCGCTGCCAGACAGCCATACCTGCGTCGGCGTAAAAGTATGCGGTGAGGGTGAGACACATGCACGGGCGGCGAGACAAGGACGCACGAGCGGGACGATCCGATCTCGAGCCTGGAGGTTGGAAAAGTCCGCAGCGTCCAGCTCCCCGAAGATCGCGACGAGGAGCGAGCATATCGCCTGCATAACGGAAATCTGCAGCGGATGCGACTTGAGGGGCGGTTGCAATAGATGAGAGATAAACTTACGAGACAGATGAATATCATGAGGACTGTGGAGCGTGACAAAATCCGGATGCGATACGCATAGTACGACTGCACCGCACAGCTGACTGGTATACGCTGTGAGTATGGTAGCAAACACGGAAGGGCTGTGAGCCATTGCGCACTCAATGCTGTGAACGTCGGGACGGCCAGCCATTCGAGCTGGATGGCATTCAGCAGCGCCGTGTCCCCAAAGTGGCTTCCATACGCGTTGAATATATCCCGTGCGACGATGAGCGTCTGGGCGGTGTCGAGGAGATACACGCTGTAGACGAGGGCTTTCGCGAGCCACGGGTCTCGAGGGAACGACGTGTAGTACCAGTCTGCGCGACGGTAAGATGGGGCGTGCGAGACGGAGAGGGTCGGGCCACGCACATACTTGGACGGAGAGGACGCCGTAGAGACCCCAGTTGATCAGGGCCGCGAGAAGCTGTGTTCAATGCATTCTCAGCCGATATCCACGGTTAAGGTAAAAATATACACCACTCACCCTGGGAGCAGCTCTGTGTGCAGAGGTCAGTGTACTGCAGCTTTTAGCGGCCGAAAACGCACTCCTCGGCCATAACAGCTTGCATTGCGGACATATGCAGTAGCAAAAGCGGAGAGCGACGAATACGCGCACTCCGGCGTCGATGCAGCTTTAACTCGCCGGAGGCAACGCCGTCGTGGGAGCCAGTCCTGCGTATGACGCCGTGCGCGGTTCGAATGTATGTAGAGGAAGTTGTGTAATAAGAAAGGAAGAACTGACACGCGGTACACGGAAGACTTCGGTATCATGTAGGACCTCTGCTACACTCGGCCTAATTCGACGATATAAGTGTCTACTGGGGGCTTTGTTGCGATCGCGGCGGGAGTCCGTCGAACTATGGACGAAGGAATCATATACCTTAACGAGCCAGAGCTTTAGTATCCGTTCACAGTAGACATCTACTGCCATCCATGCTTCTCCAACTCTCTCCGCATGTTCTGTTGAGAATACTCACCCACCTCCTTGAAGCAACTTCATGTTCACTGGTACATGTTGCTCCGTGCTCGGGAATCTGGCGGGCAACTGCGCTCACAAGGTCGCAGCGACAGTTTCTCTCCGCGGCTGCTATGGGAAAGTCGCGCGCTATTGCACCCAACGGCACAAAGATGCTGGGTGCTCTCGTGCAACCCGGGCGACGTCGAGGTTTGTGGTGAAAGGTTGAATTTCAAAGTCAGCGTCTCCCGCCGACGCACTCCGCATCAACAACGCGCGCCCCGCCCTTTCCCGCTTTGGTACTCCACCCGTTCCAGCGTCTATTTTACGCTTTCAACGTCCCGCAACAGTCGTCCCGCGTCCCGCGTTTTTCAACGCTCTGCATGCGAGCATACATTGGCTGGTGCGTTTCAGCTAGACCGCTATAGGACACATCCACTGATCCATCTCAGTTGAAGAAGTAATTATCCGTTTCCCATGGCGCCACGCCGAATCTCAAGTTTTCATGTCCGCAGCTCGAAGGAAGTGATTCGCAAAGTTTCCCGTTTGACTTGTTCACGCCAGGTGTCGTTCATGAGAGGGGATACCGGACCACTCGGTGAGCGTAGAACGCGCTCTCAGCATCTGTATTAGCACTGACAGCTGTGATTTTCTCGGGCTACTACACCAGGCTGCCATCGCGCATCGACATTGAGAACGCGTTGGGAGTGGGTCCGTCGCATGGGACCGCATCGTGGCGTATCATGTGTGAGAAGACGATCTTGTGAGTCACAGCGTGCTTTCTCCGGAGACCTTTGCAAAGCACGAAATTAATAGTATGGTCCTCTCGCTATCAGGAAGAAGACTCGGGGCTGACGCTTGGCACTATGCAGGTTGCCAATGCGAAGAGCGTAAGTACTGTAAATCTCAATTCCGTGATACGCTCCTGCTTATATAGGAAGGCGTAGATGAACGGCGTCCCGAGATCTTCTGCCCGGCCAATCTCCTCGATTAGGTGCACTGGCTCACGTTTACCGGAATCGACCATGGCGTCATGTCGCGATGGTGTTCGGTTGGCGAGCCTGCGCCGGTTTATGACAACAGGCACGTATCTCACCCCGTCGGCTCTCTTTAATTGCTCAAAGATTGCCGACTTATGCATGTTGCAGGGGCGTACCTGTGTATGTCTTACTCCAGCTCTAAAGACGCTCCGCTTATACACGATTTGTATTTTTTTTCGAGGCGGATTGCGATATGCGCACGGTGCCATCTCAGCATCCGCTCGGTCCCGCGATCTAAGGAAGAACGCTTCACGACAGGAAACAGGCGATGGCTCTCGGGCTGCTCCGAGGTCAATTCACTTTTGGTCCCTGTTCTCGACCACCTGAGTACGTTACTTCTCACTGTTCATCTGTGGGTAACTGTTGACCATATCGCCCCCAGGTGCTTCGCCAAGATTGGCCAGATCTCACTGTGCTCTGACCTGTCTGCTGCTTCCTCTCGCCAAACGCCCCGCACCCGTCTGCGCTCAGGCCAACCATAATTAAATATTTCTGAGACACCTTTCTACCGGAGCACGGCTCAGACGCTGGGCACGCGGACTGAATGGCGATATGGCGTGGGACGGGCGGCATCGCCACATCAATTCGAAGCGGCAGGGGGCTTACTGAATTGGCTACGGGCGAATCAGAAGGCGCGGGGTGACAGGTGCCATCGGCGGACGGCGCAGGTCTCGCGGGCGTGAGTTCGCGGAGGCGCCTTGCCCCGTCGGGCGACGGGCTCTGGGAACAGGCACGCGTCGCGTTCCTGGCCCAGAGAAGCATCACCGATCATATAGAACGTCTGTGCCCCTAGGGCTCTTGTGGCGTTCCCACCTTACCACACCACTCCCTCGCCCATCCCGCCATGGCAGACCCCCGTGCGCCGTCCGAGGCGAGCGACAGCATCAAGGGGCTCGACGTCGAGAGCAAGCAGGCGATGTCCACCAGCCAGCTGGACCTGGTCGAGTACTACCAGAACAACGCCGGCCGGCTCGTCGTCGATCCCGAGTGCGTACCGCGCCAGGGCTGGTTCGAACACAGCGCGATGTCTGACTCTTGGGTATGCATAGAGAAGCAAAGATTGAATTCGGCGAATCTGTCGCGAAGTCGCTCAAGCTCACATCTGACGGCACCACGGTTCTGTGGCCACAGCCGTCCGACGACCCTGCGGACCCTCAGAACGTAGGGCGGCATCGCAGCGCTCGGTTGCGCAGGGGCGCTGATTTTGTTTTCGCAGTGGTCGGACCGTCGCAAGGCATTCCAGCTGTTCATCGCCACGCTGGCGGCCATAGTGCCGGACTTCGAGGGCGCAACCGGTACGCTTCAGTCTTCTTTGTCTTAAGGTTAAATTTCATATATATCTGCGTACCCACAGGCACTGCGGATCTCTTTGCGCTGGCCGCGCAATACAAGACATCTACGGGAGAAATCAACGATTTGACCACAAAGTGAGCGGTTTTACGGTTCATTCAATTCATATCTGAGACTGATGCATTCATGCACCATCAGCTGGAGCATCTTCCTGATCGGTAAGTTGACTTGCTGTACTCTTCAGACAAACACTGATATAGTTGTTACAGGCTGGGGTGGTTTGTTTGCAGTCATGCTTATGCGGCGCTATGGACGTCTACCTGTGTTGTTCTGGTCGCAGGTAAGCTTTCCGATCCATTGCTTACACTGCTCTGGACTTACCCTCTACGCAGCTTATCGCACTAGGCTTCCAAGTCGGCTGCACCTTTGCTCCCACGCTTACCGTCTTCGCCGGTAAGCACCATTACCCTTAAGCCCGCACGTGAGGCGTTGAGCTAATAAATGCCCTGTCCAGCCATGAGATGTCTGAATGGATTCTTTGCGTACGTCAACATTATCTTGTCTAGGACTTGGGAATATATGACTGAGACGTATTGCAGGACGGCTCCACAGGTTACAGTAAGTTGGTGAGAATCATGTCCACCGTTCACCGATTCACATGAGCCAAGGGTCTCTACGTCGTTGCGGACATGTATCCGTTCCATCTGCAAGCTCGAAAGGTGATCGAGAAGTCGCTGCTGCTCCCACGCAACATATTCACGAGCATACGCGCAGATCAACATCTGGACCATGGGCTTCATCCTCTCGCCGTTCATAGGCCCGTTCTTGTTCAGCTTCTTGGTGGCGCGCGCGAGGTAAGCCAACCGTACCACGTTTACCTGTGTGGTTTTGATTGTCTCACATAATCTCTAGCTGGCGATGGACGTACGGCATCACCTGCATCTACAGCCTGATAGTCCTGGCGCTTATCGCGTTCTTCGGAGAGGAAACGTACGTGCTCATCCCCCTGTTCACAGGACTCCCAGCTCACCTTTCGTTGTCTAGAATGTATGACCGCGCGCTGCCCAACCCGAAGCCGCACGGCCCCAGCTCGCGCCTCCAGACCCTCATCGGGGCCACCGGTGCACGCATGGCGAAGTACCGCTCGGGCTGGAAGGAGGTTATTCTCATTTGGTTCCAGCTCGTCTGGCGGCCGCACTGTTTCCTGATTCTGCTCTTCGAGGTATGTCTCCTGCGGTGACGCTCCGCACAATGCTCACACCTTGTTGCGTAGGCGATGCTGTTTGGGTTCAGCATTGGCGTCACGGTAAGCGACCTCACATCGACGGCGCGTTGCCGCAGTCTGACAGTGCGATAGGTCACGATCAACGTCTTGCTCGCCCTCCCGCGGCCGATCGGGTACAGCTTCAACCTGACGCAGATCGGCGGCTTCTACGTCACGCCCATCGTACGTCTCGGCGCCGTCAGCACCAGCGCGGCGTAGAACATGTCTAACGTGACGTTCTGACAGGTCGCCGTCCTGCTCGGTGAGCTGCTCGGCCGCTATCTGAACGACTGGATCATGCGCGTCTGCGTGCGCCGGAACAGCGGCGTGTTCGAGTCCGAGATGCGGCTCTGGTGCGTGCCAGGTGTTTGGACGCCCGTCTTGCGCATTGCGGTGCTGACGAGCGGTGCAGGGCGTGCTACATCGCGGTGGTGGTGTACACGGCGGGCATGGTGCTCATGGGCGCCGCGTTCAAGAACCACCTGAACATCGCGGCCGTCATCTTCGGGTTCGGCTTCCTCGAGGTCGCGACCATGATCAACACGACCGTCGTCTGTGCGTGCCCTCTTCCTTCCTCCGTCCTTTGCGCACATACATACTCACCGCGCTCACAGATGCATACCTGAACGACTCGTTCCCGCGATACAAGGTGCGTGTGCTCGCTTGGTTACGAATGGTACTGGTGGGGGTGCTGACGGGCGCGACTGGCAGGGCGAGACGTCGGCGCTGCTGAATCTCGCGCGCACACTCGGCGGGTTCAGCGTGACGTACTTCCAGGTGCCGTGGGCGATCGAGCACGGCACGCTGCAGACGTTCGGGTGCGAGGCCGCGGTCGTCGCGGGCCTCTTCGTGCTCATCGTGCCGCTGCTTCCAGTGGAAGGGCCGGAGCCTGCGGGTGAGTGTGTTTGTGCTATCTGTATGGGCGGTTGGCTCATGAGAGTGTTAGGACCGGTTCTCTCTGTAAATTTCTTGATACTCCTCGAGGTTGTTGTGCTTTGTGACGATTGGGATGCGATTGGCAGGTTCGCTTGCTACGGTTTGTTACGGATTGTAATGATGGTGTATAGTACACGACCGCTAATGTTATGATGACTTTACGGTGAAGTTCACTGCTAACTTGTACGTGGTAGACTCGGGATATTACACGCTGCCACACTGAACAACCGGACATCTGCTGGTAGGGCCGGAGTCTTGGCCTGCTCGAAGGGCTTAGGAGGGAGACATATTGCGTGAAATATAAAACTATCATAATATATGATGTCTGATTGTACTATTCTAACTACCTGAGCGGCTATATAATGCAAGAAAAAATCTCTAGGCGGTAGGGAACCATAAAACGACAGCAGGTGGACCGGCGCTACCGAGAAATGTCCGGTTGTTCAGTGTGGCAGCGTGTATCGCTGCTGACCCTGCCGTCGGTGACGTTCACAGAAACTAGTTTATTTCACTCAACACTGTGAGCATTGTAGATGACTTTCAGCTTCATCTGCACCCCTATCTGGGATTCATGCACCAAGTGCTGTGTTTTAGACTGAACTCTTGGCCTGAACAGCAGCTTGGACGGGCCGGAGATTGCGTATAGACGCTGAAGACGATGTAAATAATAGTTTTCCTAAAAATCCATTTACGGAGCATATCTCGATGCCTCGAGCAGTTCACACTGCACTGCCAGCTTGCGAGCTCGCGGTCCTCTCTGAGTCTTCGTCCTACTTTTCGCTGGCTTTAGTAGATTGTCGCTGTGAGTGTACTGCTCTCCTGATGAGATGGTGTTCTGCGGGGTTTGCTGATGTTTTGAACGTCTTGTTTGTAGCTCTGTAGCTCAAACAACTTGCGCACAACTTGAAGCACACTCATTGCAACGAGACATGATAGCGAATGCTGCAGTGCCGCAAGAACTTATTGATCGAGTCCTTGACCATCTTCACGATGACAACACTGCGCTGCGCGAATGCTCTCTCGTTTGCTATGCCTGGATCCCGTCCACCTCCCTCCATCTCTTTCATTCCATCCGCTGGCCGCTGTGCTCTCAGGCCAGGGACGAGCGCACACCGAAATCCTGCGATTGCTCGTCCCACGGAGAGGGCGAGCATTTGGAAGAGTTCACCCAGCTCCTACAGCACTCGACTCGCGTCTCGCAGTACGTTCGGAAGCTGCAAGTGTCCACGATCAGATACTACGCCGATTCCAAGTTGCCCGTGAGACACGTGGATAGCATTCACCCGGAGAGCCTCTGGGCGATATTGGACCGCCTTCCTCGTTTGCGCCATCTCCATCTCAGCGTATGTGCCTTTCACACGCCCGAGCCTGGCACGAATCAACCTCCTGCGGCCAGGGAGCTGCAGATAGTCACTCTCAGTCACTGTCAGGCGTCTTCAACGAGCGAAGACCCCTTTTCAACCTCCTTCGCTACTTTCGCAAAATACAGACCCTCGAGCTGTTGTTCCCGTCTGTACAGTACCGGGTATCCGACGGCCTGGAGGTTGCCAGTGCAATCAACGCGCACCAACGCGTCCGTGCCCGTAGCTTTATCATTCATCGCCTGCGGTTCCACGGGCTGGATACCCTCCTCTTCAACATGTATCTCCACGTGTTGGGTGTCGTGATTGATCCGACCGCGATCTCAGAAGTCGTCTTCCCGTACGTCGACCTTGACTATCACCCGATGATCAATGCGCTACTTCAAGAAGCCACAACTTATCTAACCTCCTTTGGGTGTGGCGTGGATCCATCCTCCCTGGCCCCGCTCGCTCTTGCTCGCTGCGCTCAGTTGAAAAAGCTCCATCTGCGGGGTCTTCTGTTCATGCCTCCACTGGATACAGGATCTCGGCTACAGTTCCTACAGGAACTTCCCGTTGTACGCTTAGTGCAAGGACTGCAGGAGCTCGCGATGACACCGCTGGAGCACATCAAGATTACGCTGCACGTGTTGCAACCTTTTATGGAACTCACAGGTGCGAGGGTGCCACGATACCTAGACCAGATGAAGGCCATGCTAGAGGTCTTTGGCTGGGACCAGATGCAGCAGGTAATGCTTGCCCTGGCATCGCTTGACACTGTTTCATTCAAGTTCGTGGTGACCCGTGCTCACAAACTGCAGGCTGAAGACCGAGTGCTCCTCGCCGCTACGATAGAGAGCCTGGCTCGGAGCATGATGCCTGCCCAGCTTCGTGTCATCTCGCAGATTGAAGTCGTGCTCGACTTCAAGGACCAATAGACCCAGCAGTAATATCTGATCAACAACTGGTATGTCATTGTGCATTGTTCAGGGAAAGATTGGCTCACTCATTGCCCTGAATACTAGTACATCAATCGCAAGGTCAATCATACGGCAAAAAAAAAGCGGTGGCCAGTGTGCGAATGGCTGCGTAGTGGTCTGTATGGCACGCTCATCGGCGGAGTCCTCGCACATGCTTTCCACCTTGCCCGGAGCTCTTCCAGATTGCTATAGTAATTTTTGTACTTTGTAGGCTTGTTGTATTTAGGCTTTGTGACGACCGGGATGGGATTGGCTAACGTTAGCGTGCTACGGTTCCTTACGGTTGATGGCGTATAGTACACGACCGATCAACACTACAATGACTGTACTTATGTGGACTTTACTGCGTGACTCGTCAGCTTCTTTTGCACTCACTGTTTGGTATTCGGCATGATCTAAGTGCTCGGTGTTTCACAACGGTGGGTAAGTAGTGTAAGTTAAGTTAACCTCTGGCTAGCGGCTTGGACGGGCCGGAGCGTGAAGCTGTCGTAAATAATAGTTTTTATAAAATCCATTTGTGGAACATATAACGTATCTCGATGCCTCCCGAGCAATTCGCACGCCCCCGCGAGCTCGTGGTTTTCCCTCCTTCCTCCTGCTTTTCGCTGGTTTGGAAGAGCCTCCTGTGGTGAGCGTGCAACTTTCTTGACGGCACAGTATCCTGCAGATTTTGCTGACGTCTTGAGTGTCTTTGTTGTAGCTCTGTAGTCGAACGAAGACAACAGCTTAGTGCGACAAGGCATGGCAGTGGATGCTGCAGTGCCGCAAGAACTTGTTGACCAAGTTCTTGACCATCTTCACGATGACAAAACTGCGTTGCGAGAATGCTCTCGTGTTTGCCACGCTTGGATCCCCTCCACCTCCCTCCATCTCTTTCGCTCCATCCGCTGGCCTCGGTGTTCTCGGGCTTGGGACGAGAACGGGCTGAGACCCTGCAATTGCTCGTCTCACGGAGAGGGCGACCATCTGGAAGATTTCACCCGGCTGTTGAAAGACTCGAGCCGTGTCGCGCAGTACGTTCGGAAGCTGCAGGTGTCCACGCTTAGATGGCGCCACGAAGACTCCGGAGGGCTATATCGATACATGGATACCATTTACGCGGATAGCCTCTGGGCGATGTTGGACCTCCTTCCAGGCTTGTGCCACCTTACGCTCAAGGCATGTGACTTCCATATACCCGCACCAGGCAAGCCTCCGCCTCGCGCCGCTAAGGAGTTAAAGATGGTCACCATTCGTCACTCTATGTCTTCGTCAAAGAACGAAAGCCCCTTCCTCAGCCTACTTTCCTACTACTGCAGAATTGAAACACTCGAGCTGAGGTTTTCGGGGCTCCAGTATCCGACGTCTAGTTACTCGGAGCTGACCAGTGCAATCCATTTGCAGCTGGGCGTCCATGATCGTCGTCTTGTCATCCCTCGCCTACGGTTCTATGGGTCTGATTCCGAGCTCATCAACACATATCTTCCACATGCTGGGGCCCGTCATCGATCCCACCGCAATACTGGAGATTCACCTCCCGTACACGTCGCACGGCCTAAGCTCGACGCTCAATGTGCTACTCAAAGAGGCTTGCAACCTGACTTCCTTTTCCTACTCCATTGATGCCAGTGCATCCTCTCCACCGCCGTCCGTCCTCGCTAGCTGTGCCCGTCTGAAGACTCTCAGCCTGACTGGTGTTCTCACCATGTCTGCACTCCTTCCAACGCGTCACCGGTCGGGACTGTTCTCGGATAACCGCTTTGCGCGCGCCGTGACGCAGGCATTGCGGAACCTTGCCAGCGCTCAGCTAGAGCACGTCAAGATCACGGTGTATGTGACAGGTGCTTCATCAGGAATCGCGAGGGGGTCGGCGAGGCGAACCAAAGCTGAGCTGAAGACAATATCAGAGGTCTGGAGTTGGGGCCACATGTACCAGGGAATGCTCGCACTGCCACATCACGAAAGAGGTTTTAGTTTATATTGTGTTAGATAGGGCATATAGCAATGATAGCCCCATTGACTTCCTCGACATATATTGTACTACATACCCAGGTTTTGGCTATGGGCTGTAACAGGGGCTATCGTGCCTTTGCTATGATTCACTATGAACAGCAGCTACCGGCGTGTGAATCAAAATGCCGGATTGGGGAGAGCGACTTATTGATTACATAATTCTAGGATGTTTATTTACACATGAATTATATTGCAAATAGCGGCGAACGCAGTACAGAACAGGGATGAGTATCTACTGTGGTCCGAGTCCGTTCGCTATCAGTACCAGTACTCGAGGCCAAGGTCTCGGGCTTCGTGAATCAGAGGTCAGTTACAAATTCTTGTGAAGAAGATAATATTTACATACACACACAGCTGCACATACGAAACCCTGAAGTCCCGAGCCTGTAGAGAAGAGTGAGTGCTGGGGGCAGTCCTTGTTCGCAGCAACACAAGGACTCACCAGCAGTCCAGAAAGCCACCACTGCTGGAGTATTGGCAGCATTGTGGGCCACTGGACATTGCTGTCCATGCATAGCTGCTCCAGTGTAGTTAGTGACTCGTGAGTGTTGCTGATAGTAGTAGCAATACATGTAAAATCTGGGACTTACTGTGGTGTATGCAGGTGAGATGCGGACTTCAGAGGCGATGGCAGACAGCACATCTTTTGTACGTTCGCGTGAAGACCCGGAATCGGTCTCGGGCACTCAGGTCACGCCGTTAGTGAAGGGGCGATAGAAAAGGACCGAGGTATGTACAATTTTAGGTGCAGGCGCAGAGCCTCAGCTCCGTGCATGCTCGGGTATAGAATGCCAGAGCGAATGGCTTCTCGCATAGGCTCACATAAACTCTAATAGAACTTAGTCAGCCAACTGGAAGCTCCTCGAGAAGAAGGCATCTACTCGCGGTTCTCAGAGACCGTAGTAGAGCGGATCATGTACTGTAGAGCATCATAGGCTCTACTAGCCTATCATATCTTTTTCTTTCAATGGATAACTCCGAGTACGTACCATAGACAACATCAACTATGTAATTGAAACCCCTTTCCTGATGCATCACTCAACGCTGTTTCTTTGGAGTTCAGAGTGGAGGACAGGGACGGAGACGCATGGGCTGCGAAGGGAGCTGCTATCACTGCTATGTTCAAGACGTTAGCTCGGAACGAGATGCCTGCCCAGCTCTATTCTATCTCTCAAGTTCAAGTGGTGTGTGACACTGCGCTGGATCGCTACAGCCTCATTTAAGTAGCAGTTTGTATGTTGTCAGTCATATTACATATTACTAACTACCTCTATCAATTCCATTTACGGAGCATATCTTGGCGTCTGTCTCACCAGCAGGCAAATCGCACACCGCCCCGGTTTCCCAGACTCAAGGTCTCTTGGTCCTCTACTCTCTTGAGTCTTCCTCTGCTGCACTACACAGCTCCTCGCAATCGCGTCGCTGCTGGGCAACATAACTTACTCGTCCTGTACAACATATTTATCCTCTTTCTGGAGGACCAGAGACATTCATCGCGGTAAGTCGTATTTTGCTGCACATGCTTCAAACAGCTCTCTCACTAGCATCGGCGGGGTGTTTGAAGGTCTCAATAGCTCCTGGAAAGCTCGAGTAACGACTGGGCCAACGGCTCTCGCTGCTACCAGACATGAAGATTGAACTACCGCAGGAATTGGTGGATCAGATCGTCGACCATCTCCACGATAACATGAATATGCTGCGCGCATGTTCTCTTGTTTGCCACGCTTGGATCCCGTCTACCTCCTTGCATCTTTTTTCGCAGCATTCGGTGGCCTCTGTGCCTTGGCGCATGGGACTCTAGGCGTGCCTGCACGTGCTTATACCATGGTGACGGTGCCCATTTGAACGACTTCATCCAACTCCTGCAACACTCGAACCGTGTTTCGAGGCACGTGGGAGCTGCGAGTTTCCACAGTGCGATGGAAACAGGAGATTGGTCTTCGCGTCGTGGAATGCTTGGACAACATTCATCCGGATAGTTTTTGGGAAATGCTGGACCTCGTTCCGGGCCTGTGTCACCTTCAGCTCAGGGTCTGCAACTTGCACATGTCCAGCAAGCCTCCACCGCGCGCCCTCAGGGAGCTGAAGAAAGTCACCCTTGGTCACACCTGGTCCTGTTCGGAAGACGAAGCCCGCATACTCAATTTCCTTTGTCATTTCCGCAAGATACAAACACTGGTGTTTACTTTACCACACGTAAACGCGTCATCTGCCATCTTGGCAATCGCCGAAGCAAGCGTCCCACACCTAGGCCTATTCGATCACGAGCTGGTTATTCGCTCCCTACGGTTTTACGGGCCCGATCCTCTGCTACTCCTGGGTGCTGTTATTGATCCTCATTCGGTATGCGAAGTTGTCATCCCGTATGTGGACCAACAGTCTTGCTCGAGAATCAACGTCCTGCTCAGAGAAACCACAAATCTCGTGTCCTTCGCATGTCGCGTCGAACCCTCCTCTCCCCTCCCCCCCCGCTCTCGTCGGTTGTGTCCGTCTGAACAAGCTCCATCTGACTGGCTCCCTCTATCTACGCCCGCGTGCACACGCTCTAGTAGGGGAATTGTCCCCTGAGCGACACTTTGCAAGTATACTACAGGCTCTGAAGGACGCGGTCTGGGCACGATTGGAGCATGTCAAGATCACGTTTGTTATCTCGGGGCTTCGGACGTTTACAAACAGGCAAAGTGAACATGCAGTGTTGCAAGCCCCGGACGAGGTTAGGGCACTGATTGATTACTTGCCCTGGGCCGAGCTGCATCAGGCGGTACTCGCCCTAGCGTCCCTCAAGATAGCCTGTTTCGAGTTCAAAAATTGGGAAACGGTCGACGAGCGAGCTCCGTACACCGCTATGTTCGAGAACGTGGTTCGTGACGGGATGCCTGCCGATCTTCGTGCAATTTCCCAAGTTCAGGTTGTGTATGGTGACCTCGTCTGCGCCATCCACTAGCACTTTGTGTATTGCGTAGTATTAAGTCACTTATGTAGTATCGGTCAGTAGATAAACGGCAGTAGTCTGTATGGTGTCCTCCTCGCGTAGGCCTCCCACACCGCCCCGAACTCTCTATGCAACACGCGGTCCTCTGCACCGACCCGCTGTATCAGCAGAGCTGGTACAATGACCGCCCATCCTACGCACGCCGCAGTGAAGACCTTGCTGCCGAGCGTGTCCCATCCGATGCACTCCGCGTACCAACTCCCCGGCCCGAAGTGGCACAGCAGCATGCCGACGTACTTCATCACGCTACTGACGTAGCTCGGATGACGGACGACGCCGTACGGCCCGCTCGTGACGAGGGTCTGCTCTTTCGTGACCGCGAGCTCGAACGTGAAGTTCTTGCCCATGGCGCGGTAGCAGGAGAGGCGCAGGAGGCTGCCGGCGTGCATCAGGGCACAGCCTGCGAGCCAGGTTGGCGTTACGCGGATGTTGAACGCGTCGCTCGGCCTCGTTGTGAGGAGCGCGAGGACGTGGTCCGCGGTAGGCGACGGGTGCGGGTAGTGCGCTGTTGCGATAGCGGCCGACTCGCAGAGTGCGAACGCCCAGTAGACTCCCTGCAGCCTGGGGTAAGGTTATTGTGTTTTGCGGGACAAACGAGAACTCGCCTTCCATATCACCGCCGCGTTCCTCGCTATACCAGCCAGGACTCCTGCCGGGTCGCGATCGCGGGCGTCGCCATACTTTGCTTTCTCCTCAGCGACGGCCGGGGGATTGGGCGGAGACTGTGTGATTACACACAAGAACGTTCCAGATGTCAAGAGCGGAATCTTGACAATGGGGGACGCGAGGTGGTGAAAGCCGGGCAACCAAGCCATGGTGGGCAGACGTTTTGGGCTGTGGAGGTCGTTGAGGTCGTGCAAACGAAGTCATCTATCACAGAGGTGAGAATATATCTTCCGGCATACCATGAGCTCTAGAGTGGAAGTTGAGATGCTGCGAAGTACGTGCCTGGTCCGGATCGCGGCTGTCTCTGATGCAGCGTTCAGTCGTACCTCGGTCGTACCCGTGAATCAGACGGCCGCGCACGGCGAACCGACGGGATACGTCTGTGATATTACGCAGGCTTCTTCGCGTACACGCTGTCAGGGTCCCCATCGTCATGTGCCGTGGTTTCTCACAGCACCCGCCTCACAATCTCCCGAAGCATGATCAATATAGCGCCATTCAATTTCGACATGACACCCGACCTGTACATGAGGTTATAATGCTAGTCCTGTGACAGGCTTCAAGTTTTCTGCGTCTGCGTCGTCAACAGTCTGAAGGTGACAAGATAATGATAGTCAGTATAGAAATGCAACGAGTAGAGCGGCTTTAGTGGTTTTACTGACTTTGTCGACGTGGTCGTAAGCTGAAATGCCGTCCGAACTTATCCATACCTCTTGCTGGACAAGGACGCCACCGCGAGAAGTCTCGTCAAGTCTTGACCGAGGTGCGAATACAATAGGTAAACTCAGGTGACTTATCCGAGTTGTTCGTGACTCCGTTGGGATCTGTATCCCATCCTTCGTCCAATTCTTGCCGACGTTCACGCGGACCCGACTGTTGAAAATGACGAGGAGGGAATTCGAATAGAGCTTGCCGAGGATTGTGGCAACTATGCTGTAATATGACTGATCCGGCATTGCTACGAACAGTACGAGAGTGCTCAAGGCTGCCAGAGCTGCGAAATGCCGGGCATTAATTGTCTGTATGCGTCGACACGAAGGGAATCTTACCGGTCAGGGCACCGGTTTCAACGGTGAGCCGAACAAGCTTAGCAACGATGATTTGAGTTTCAGGTATTGTTGTGCTATTATGCGTGAGCTGTGTGTCACGTCAGCATAAGTTCTTACATACAGAGACTAACTCACCAAAAATATCATGGAAACAGCTATCAACACATCGCAAGCAGCACTGGCAGAGAGCCATAGCTGTTTACTGGAAGGTTCAGACGGAGAAGAAGTGAATAGCAGAGAATACCGTACCCGCACTGGGACGCTCGCCAAGAGGTCGTGTTGCAAATCGGCGAAGTCATCCTTCCGCACAAACCCTCCAACTATTGATACCCAAGCGGAAATGGCCTGAACGCATGCAATCTACGAAGCAGGTCAGAGAATGGCAACGTCGGTAAAGGGTGTGGGATGAGAGCATACAAAACCGATCACAATCGTTAATAATAGGGATCGAGACAGGATCTTGATGCGGTAGGCGTAGTACAATTGCACAGCACAACTGACTGATGGAAACGGCGGATATCAGTGATGCCTGTCTGGTCGACGAACCGAACACTCACTGAGACCAGTGAGAACTGGAACGGCCAGCCATTCGAATTGGAGGGAGTTGAGGACAGACAGGTCGCCAAAATGTCGCGCATACGCAGTGAAGACGTCCCGCGTCACGACGATTGTCTGCGCAGTTTCGAGAAGGTACACGCCATAGACAAGCCCCTTTGCCGTCCACGGATCTCTTGGAAACGAGAGGTAATACCAGTCTTGAGCGTTCCAATGTGAGTCGGCGAATGTCGGGAGGGGTGGTATGGAGGATATTACGCACGAACTTGAACGGACAGCAGTCCATACAACCCCCAGGTGAACAGGGACGCTAAAAGCTTGTATGGGATCAGTTGCGCGCTACCTCCTCAGAAACGATTTGAACGTACTCTTGGGGAAGCACTGTAACACGCTGGTCAGAACGGTCAGCTAACAATACACACAGCACATACTCAGCAGCTGTTGAGCCCAAAACCTGAACTGGCTGCAGCATTGCTGGGCGGAGGTACAGGGAGTCGAGCGGAAGGGAGAGACTTAGAAGCCGCACTCTTAAGTTCGCTCGCAAATCGGGGGAATGTTGGTATAACTCAATAAGGGTGACCCTGGGAGCTTGACGGTCAGTGATTGGGTCCAGCTGCAGGGCTCGTTGGCAGTGGGATGCATTGACATCACAAACGAGCATGAGCGGTTCACCTCGATGGTATCAAACAACGCGACACTCGTTCATGCTGGCCAGCAGCAGGCCGCTCGGTATTCCCCGCGATTGCAACCCCACGGGTCATTCCAGAAGGCGCCACGCATTCATCGAAGCTGACACCGCGGTGTATGGGCGGTCTCGGAGGCTCGTCATTGGCAATTTATTTCAACCGGCGTTGGAGCGTTGGTTCAGCCCACCCGATCTGGAAACAAGGGTGGGAATCCGTGAGCCTTTCCAAGTTGCTCAAGTATTCCAGCCAGTTGCCACTCACATATTTACGGAATGCAGTACGCAGGCCTACAGACCTCTAATTGCATGGAGTGAAGAGTGTCGGCGTCTGCTGAAATAGAGTGTTCGACTCAGTTCCGACTCCCGAGCATCTGCACCGCGACCAGTTAACACACGCTTGAGAGATCGAAGCACTACCGATCTTTGTTGGTTCAGTTGGACGAGCTTTGATCTCCGTACAACGGAAAGCTAAGCAGCGAACCAGCAACGAAGTGTCTGTACAACCCACAGATCCCGCTTCCTGGAAGCATCCGACTCATTGCCACTGGTCTGTCGTTATAAATCAACAGCTGTCATAGCCTCAAACAACCCAACACTCACCTTCTCATGGGCTGCCATACACCTTCAAAGCTGATAGAGACATCCTGATGAACAAGGATCTCGCCACTTGAGTGTTGTTGGCTCCAGGCAGAGGTAGCGACATCATACGAGCCGTCAAGTGATTGTCTTGACGATCACTCTAACGAGGTTGGTTGCATCGACGTGAGCCTCGGGAGTTCTCATATCTTTACGCAGGAGCTGTCATTCCATGAGTTAGGAGGGTCCGTCACGTAGTATGGGTTTGTGACGTACCAAGAAAGCCATAGCCGATTACATGCAGCAGTTCCGGAGAGCCAGACATCGCATTGGAGTACACTGAATATCTCACGCCATAGGCAAGGGCTTTGGTCGACCACATATCTTGAGAATGAGGGAGGACTAGCCTGATCGTACAATAGACAGTCAAGCAGGGACAAGACGTACACAGTTTACAGCGTTTTCCATCCGAATAGATCAAAACCGCGTTCCAAGTATGCACCGCCGGCACATGCAGTCAACGTAGAGCATAGATAAAGCATGGCACGCAATACATGAAATCACGCCGATGGTTGGAATGACTTGATCCTTCGCGCTTCGTATAATTCCCGGATGCATTATGGCCGTCTAACGCTGGAAGGTCATCAGCTTCTTTCCACCAAGACTTTCATTCAGCGTGAGTAAGACTTACAGCGGTTACGCCATATAGATAAGGCAGGGGCAATAAGCTCGCAAAACCTGCGACCTCAATCGGGTCGTGAGAAGTCCAGTACTTGGATGCTGTCACAGTGCTTAAGACTGTGCGAACGAAGGAGGTGCAGCCTGTGTTGTCTATAAGCCGCATATAAGAGAGAGTCTATCACCCACGACTAAGAACACGAACCTGACAGCAAAAGCCAGGCTCTGAAGATCTTGAATCTGCGTGTGGGAGCCTTTGAGAGGAGCGTGAGCGGGGTCTGTTCGAGCCATGATCTGGCCTGAAGGCAAACACCGCTGATTAGGTTTCTATGCTTCTTCTAGATACAGCAGCGCATAGATGTTCGCTTGTTCACAACCAAACATGAAGTGTATCGTCGTGACACCGCAGGCCACACACACCGAGCTGGATCGAGTCGGTGAAACGAGATTGGCAACATGACACAGGCTACTCACCACTTCCCGCACCAAGTGAATCTTGGAGTTTAAGCTCTCATCGTGTAAGCAAAACATACGCTTTCAGATACCAAAGGCCAAGCTGCAGATCCTCCTGAAGTGCCACAGCGTACCGCTCATCCCTCCCCTTCACTGCACTGACATATGTCCTGAGCCCGCTGTGCTTCGTACGACACGCCGATGGCAATTCAATAAAGTGGATGTATGCGATCAATGAGCCTCAAAAATGTCCTTTCGGTGGGGAAGGTGATGGTTGGAGTGCAAAGTGAGTGGGCGAGCTGGCTGACGCCACAATGTTCAGATCAAAACTATAACACGAGCAAACAATATCGTCACTCGTCGCTGGACGGCTCTTCGCAAAGTCATCGAGTGATATCTATATTTATTCCATTCAATGATGAGAAGATAATGTACGGAACGTGCGTCATGACAAGGCTTTGGTATACATTACAGCAGAACTAGATATTACAATGACTGGAAGATAACGGCAGCACAATCTTCGCCTTTTCTCGTCTTCCACCAAGTAGCTCTGCGGCGAGCAGAGTTCGTATTACAATTCCTTAGGCAGCCATCCCAGCAAAAGCATTGGTGCCTCTAGAGGACGTCGGCACAGCGGGAGAGTTTTGAGGTCGCGTCATACGCACGCGCCGGCCGTTCACTGATGACCCGCGCGGCGCGCCTCCTCGAGCTCCTGCGCATATATAACGTCGGGGTCGCGGCCCTTGACCTCGGGCAGCAGCTGCGTGGCAACGGCGCCGGCGAGGCAGCAGCCAAAGAAGATCCAGAGCACGTTCGGCGTGCCGATGCTATCCGTGAGCTTGTTGAACGCGAGCGCGGAGATGATCGCGCCCGCCTTGCCCGACGCGGCGGAGATGCCGTGTGCCGTCGCGCGGAACTTGGTCGGGAAGACCTCTGCGGGGTAGCACTGTGCGCGGGCGGGATGTCAGTAAGAGTGTGGAGGGGGAAGTGGGGGACGTACGTAGGTGGTGGCGTTTGCGCCGAAGTTGAAGAAGAATTGGAGGAGGGCGAAGCAGACGATGAAGGGCACGGTACCGAGGCTGTGGAACTTGCCCGCGAGAATGCCCACTGTGCCGACATTAGCTCGATAATTCCCAGCGGAGCGTAGCAGCTACTTACAGAACAGAGCCTCGAGCAAGAACCCTTGCGTCTGGATCCACTTGCGACCGAGCTTCTCGATCGTCAAGACGGTGACATAGTACCCGGGCACGAACCCAAGGGCGGTGATGATGAGATTACCGGTGGCGATCTTGAACAACCGGTTCCACGCGCTGCCGCTCTTGCCATCGAAGCCAATCTGCTGCAGGACGACGTTCTGGTTCAAATTGATACCATAAAATGCGATGTCGAGCAAAAACCAGCAGAGGCAGGTGCCGAGCAGGATGCGAAGGTGGCGCCATTCCGAGAAGTAGCGACGGAACTCTGAAGGTGAAAATTATGAGACATGAATTTATTTCCAAACATAACGGGACATACCGGCCCAGTGTGCCTTCTTCTGCGCAGCGAGCTCTGCCTTGCGTGAACGCTCTGTGGTCTCCGCGTTCGCCGCCGCCGCCGCGTCGCGTTCTGCAACAGTAGCGGTGTGCTTCTCATTCATGATTTTGCCATTGTTCGAAGAGTCGGCCGAAGCCACGTCGGCGTCCGCCTGCTGCTTGAGCTGCGCGATGCCGTCCTCTTCTTGGCCGATTTTGCTTGCTTTCTGGTAGCGCGTGGACTCGGGCAGAGTGAGACGCTGGTAGAGCGTGCCGAACGCGGGGATGAGCGAGATGCCGACGATGATACGCCACACTGCGCATATACTCAGCAAATGAGGCAATCGAGGGCACAGGGAATGACATACCTCCGTCGACCTTGCTGGTGTGACCGGCCTCCATCGTGCTCTTGTAGCACAGCAGAACGATCATCGTCGCAAGCGCGCCGACAAGGCTGCCCCAGCCTTGGTTCGCGAAAATGTACGCGAGCATGGTACCACGCTTGCGAAGACGGGCGCGGTCGGAGGTGATGGAGGCGGACATGGGGTAGTCGCCACCCACACCGATACCAAGAATAATACGCCAAATGGAGAGCCAGATGAGCACGCCCGAGGGCGAGAGGTCGCCAGTTGGGTCGGAGATGGACATGATGGTGGCGAAGATGATGAGCATGAGCTCCTTGCCGTAGACAGCCTTGCGGCCGAAGTAGTCTGCGGCGAATCCGAAGGCGAACTGGCCGATGACACTGCCGATGTTTGCACCAGCCTTCATGAAGCCTTGCAGGCCGGCGGGGAGCGCCGCGCCGTTGTATAGACGATATTGGAGCATCGTCGCGACGGGCTATGGAGCAAGTATTAGCGGTCGTGTGACGGGCAAATAGAGCAGTGACGTACGTTGATGATGAAGAGGTCATAAGCTGTGGGATGGAGCACACACGTTCAAAACTTTGCTGCGTGGCCTGAAAGAGAGGAAAATACTCACCATCCAAGAAAAATCCAACCTGAAGGCGAGGAAAGCGACAGATGAGCGATCGTGTGACCAGAAAACATAAGGCAGCATAGACGTACACCCGCAATACCAAGTAGCTTCACTTCCGTCATGCTCAGAATGTATGGTGGACGGCTATCTTCGAGCTCGAAGTCCTCCAGCTTTGACTTGTACTGGTGTTGCTCTTCAGCAGCCGGCCCATGAGCCGGCTGCGTGGAAACCGCGCCAGACGGTAGAGACGAATCTGACATCGTCTAGAATGATTGTTCTAAGATCCCGTCGTCTATAGGGATGTCGTGAGGAGGATGTATGGGGAGATCGTGGTCGGCCACACGAATGGTGTTCGTGGAGAGAGAGGAGGTGAACGTCTGTCTGAGGGTCAGCCACAGAAGCGGCGGGGAAGGTATATACGGACGAGCCGACGCACGTTCGTTCCTCCGGGGTAAAAGAAAAAACTCCACCGCACTCGAGATCAAGCCAGGCACTTCGCTGCTGATTTGCTGGAGGAGCCGCCACCAAGCGTCAGCCTGATTGCGCGGCTACAAGATTTGGGCGTCTTGATCTGCCAAATATAGTATTATTCTGCAGAAATCAACAAATGACATAAGGGCGTCTGATCCATACTGGACCCACTTCTTGTCCAACAACTTTGAACCGCCTCTGCAGCGAGGCGGCATGTTGGCATACTTATGCACGTCACTTTTCATGTAGCGCATGTATGTCGCTTGAAGCTTGACTGGTTGCGGCCGACTAGATCTTTGATTGAATCGGAAGGAACATTTTCAATGAGGCTTCAGGACATCTGTGACCTTCTTCGTGCTCAGCCTGAGCTGTGCCTTGGCTCAGAAACTACAACAAACCGGCAGAAGAGTCCCGATATAGGGCTGACTTGATTATTACATATCCAGATGGCCATGATTGAATATTGTAACATACTTTCATAGCTGAAGGATAGTGTGCAGCGCGAATGTCAACTACAGTTTCTGGTCCCTCTCTTACAGTTCGCAAGGGGGTTCAAGCCTGGTACTCTCAAAGTCATTACTATAACGAGACGTGTTTTCCGCAAACATTGTTCCTTTACTGTAGGGTAGACACCATCAAAACATGAGCAAACTCGAGCCCGATCGCAATCTGAGATTTGTGCAATCTAGCCAAAGGATCTTCTCCGCGCTGACCCACTCGGCGATCACAGCGCCCGCACGGACGTCTTCCGACGCCTGGGCTCTCTCGCTGGGCCCTCACGAGAAAAGCGGGAAAAGAGCGCCGAGCTGTTTATTATAACCATGATAATAGCAAGGACGAGCAAGACGGTGTGAGCAGGCATGGGTGAAAACATTTTTGGGGAATATCGGAGAGCATGACTCGTAGGAATTTTGTGCGGTGCCAAGCTACGCTCCATTTTACCCGTCCCATCCTTCTCGCCGTGACTCGTGAACACACGACCGACCGCACACGACCGATCCCGCCGCTTTCACATGCATCCAGACCCATCGTCCAGTCCCAGGCAAAGTTTGCCCACTGCGCATTCTCTTCCGTGAAAAATGTTGTGGCGGACGGGGACGGAGCGATTCGCTCACCGGCAACACTTGCGCTACGTCGGAGGTTTCTCTTCCGTCGTAGACATGCATGATGTAATGCTGTGATGGAAGAGTAGTAGTGTTGCTGCCTGTTGCCGTCGTTTCTATATGTTTTCAGATTATGACACAGTCGGCCGTGGTTTCATTGCGCAGTTGGAAGTGAAACAAGGACGTATGACAACAGGAAAGGCCGACCAGGACACGTCTGAACGTGATGGTCGTTGCATAGCTTCCAGTAGACAGCACAGCCGCTGGCGAGCCACAAAGCGAATGAAGACAAAGGGTAGAGAACGTGCGCGAGGAGATGTGCTTCTAGTGTTGATGGCAGGCAGTTGCACGGAAGGGCGGTGTAGGAGAACACTGGACGACGGCGGAAGATAGTGTGCAGTGGCGGTATTAGGCAATGAAGGTAATCGTGTGAACAGTCGAGTATATTCACCGCTAACTCGGACAGGATCCTGGCCAAAAGGTGCGTACTCGTTAGGTTGACATTACTTCGCAACTCAACAACGCAGCAACTCACCATGTAGCGGCTTCCCTGAATCCATGTCCACCAAGTGGGGCAGAGCAGAATAGGCTCGATGCTAGCGTCATACCTCTCCAAGGGCGAAGTATGAACGTGCAAGGGACATATGGGTAGGACCTCTGCAATGAACGCTGTTTGAGAGCTAAGAACGTGTGAGGTACTCCTTCGTGGCGTTCCGCGTCATGAGTGCCCATTGCTGTCACCTCAACAGCTGAGACTTCAAAGAGCATTCCAGGTGACAAGCCAAAACCGGAGCTCTCAGTGGATGAGCTGCGCCTAGTGGACCATCCATAAAGCCTAGTTCAAAACAAGCGTATGAATCGCAGAATAACGAGGCAGCGTAAGACACGGTCAATTTGCGGAAGTTCGTGTGGCTGTTGGCCTGAGGATAATGAATAACCACATTCTGCAAGACACCCCCAAGGTCGAAGGTAAACCCGCCCGAGGTAATGGAAGGGCGGAAGGGGATGTCGCTTGAAGATAATGGTACAGCAAAGCCCACGAAATACGGGTCTCAAATAGCGTACAGGAGCCGTACCAGAGTGTTTGGCAGAGCAGGATTGGTGATCAAAGTGGCCAGATGATCAAGGACAGCCCGACAGTTGGTTGAAGGATCAAGGCGCCGCCTGCTTCAGAGTGTACTGAGGCAACCCCGCGCAAAACAGCCGCTCTCACTGCGTAGGACACTTGGAGCACTTGGTCATCTATGAAAGTCGCCTGAAATCGTGTGCTTGTTGTCAAAGAGAGAGATGTAGCGGATTGTGGTTCAGATCATGACAATGGTAGGGCGGGAAATTGGAATGTGGTTACACAAGGCGGAAGTAAACCTTCAGAAGATACAGGCATGGAGCACCGTGCGCTTCACGAGTAGCCGGGGCGTGCACAGTTCGGACTAGAATATCAACAATCTTACGAATGCCGTGTTCTCGTCCTTGGACTATCAAAGCAGACCTCTGGGTTAACCCCGCGTGCACAACATAGAGGGAGTAGCAGACGCACCTCGTCGTGAACAAATAATACGCCACCCCAAAGCACGCTACCGTCCCGCACACCAAGACGACGAGGAGCAGCGCGAGCCGCCTCTCGTGCTGCAGCACCTGCGGCAGGATCTCCCTGCTCATGCCCTGTGAGCCGTGCCGCAGCCGACGCAGACGCGACACCGGGCCCGGCTGCCCAGGCAGACGTTTTCCCGCCCGGCGCACGCATGCGGTACCCGCCCCTCTCCAGCGTGACGGATGGCGAGGCTTGCGCCTTGAGGGCCTCGGCGGTGACGGTGTAGAAGGGCATGGTCGCTCAGGTAGAGTTCGTGTGTCTGCAGCACAAGACCTTAAGCATTTTGTACACGCGAAATGCTGGGTAAACTTACCACTTCTCAAAGAAAAGTTCTGCGGTTCTACGACAGGTGCGGCGACAGGAGTAGGGCCTCCGAGATAGGTAGGACTCAACTATCCCGCTTTGCTTTGGCCTAGTCCAACTCTGCAGTCACGGTAAAGGGTAGCTCAGGAAACAAAGTCGGTGCATGGTGAAGTGTAAGCTCAGACGAACATGGGCGCGACCTGATGTGAGCCCTTCACGTAAGAGCGCTGACGAGCGGTAATCCACATGGTACGACTTCGCAATTCTGCAGCTGGGTGCAGGCGACAACGGAGCATAAACTCAAGTCCTCAAGTCCTCAAACCTCAGGGCGTTCATACACAAGACAGCCACATGCAAAAACTCCGCAAATACTGTATCATCCACTCGAGCTTATATCGTACTTACAAATGAAAAGATGCAATTGAAAAACAAACGACGAAACAGAATCAAAAGAAATAATGGCCGGAGGTTGCATGGGGACGTGGAGAATCATTGCAGGGACAGACGATGGCAGACACGGACGTGAGCACCCGTGCGGTGCCCCTTCGGTGTGAAGCGAAAAGGTCTACGTCGTGACGCACGTGGGGTATTAAGACAGGAAGGCGCCGGACGACGTCCCAAGCTCGTGTAGAGACGCAAGGTAGCTGTGTGCTCTAGAGGACAAGGCAGCTGTGGTGCTTCTTGCCACCCTTCGGGCGGGAGAGCAACGCAGCACGAGTGGCGTACTGGAAGACTTCCCGGACGCCCTCGCCGGTCTTGGCAGAACACTCCAGATAGTGCTTAGCACCGATCTTCTGCGCCACCGCCATACCCTAGGCAACGTCGTGCATCAGTGCAGGCTCAATACGCAGTGGGGTGTAACGCACCTCCTCAGGCGTGACAGGGCGCTGATTTGTCTTACGTAGCTCCTCGATGACACGACCATCCCGTCGGAGATCCTTCTTGCAGCCCACAAGAATGATAGGCAGACCCGCGCAGAAGTGCATCACCTCGGAAATCCACTGTACACGACAAGACCGTCAGCAAGACACACGGGCAGCGCAGCATCAACTCGGAATACACGTGCCTTCTCCTGCACGTTGTCCAGCGAGTCTGGTGAGTCGACGGCGAAGCAGATGAGGATGACGTGCGAGTCGGGGTACGAGAGTGGTCGCAGACGGTCGTAATCTTCCTGGCCGGCCGTATCCCATAGAGCCAGCTCGACGTGCTTCCCATCGACTTCAACGTCGGCAACGTAGTTCTCGAAGACGGTAGGCACGTAGACCTAGTAGTCCCAAGATGCCGCCTGGTCAGTTTCTGTACCTCTATCGCTCCAACCGTCGCGACAACGCACCTCAGGGAATGTCCCTTTCGAAAACACAATCAGCAAGCAGGTCTGAAAAGGAGGTCAACAGTGTGTCCTGAGAAGCATTAGCGAATGCACACGCCTTTCCACAGGCACCGTCTCCGACAATAACGAGCTTCCTGCGAATTTCAGCCATGGCGATGTGAGTTGTTGGTTGTGGAGAGTGATGGTTGGAGGTGTAGACGTCGTCGTCGACGGTGATACAGAAGCGGGCTTTAGCGGAGTTCGAAACGGATGGTCACAGCCATAACACAGCAATAACAATTACGTAATCATTGTTTCTATGGGTTCAACGGCGCCGACTTCGGCAGCTATCATCTTCATTGACACCCGGTTCGGACCAACATCCTGAGGCCAACGTTCCATATAATTCGCAAGACAACTACGAGTAAAGTGCAACTAAACTATGTTGGCATTTATGCTCAATACAAGCCCTTTTACCCTTACAGAAGAGCCGCGAAAGGCGGTATCGATGTAGCTGAAGTCCCATGTTAGCGACGGCAGGTCATCGGCAGCATGAGCTGGAACTTTCAGCAGCACCACGCAATAAACTATTGATTCTAGTTGAGTTTAAATAGGGAGTACATAGTGCTCGGGATGCAGAAGCAGCATGGAACGCGCGACGCACCCGATAGCGGTGTTCGGGAGACCTTGCATAGTAACGGACAGTGCACGGCAAGTGCACGGACTCGGAAAGCACTGCGATACCTCCGGCGGCCGTCTCGGGATTGCGTTGACTCTATCCAACGGCACTTCTTCTCAGGACTCCTTGTTAGGCCGGAACCGTTGTTGAGGCAATGTGTAACCCGTAGTACAGCATCGGCGTGGAAGTACTGCGGTGATCATCCATGAAAATAGCCTTCCTACGTGTGTCGTCTTCAGTCCGGGTCCGCGAGTAGAGCTGTCTTCAGTTGGGTAGTAGGGTCAAGAAGAGCTGACCTTGGCCAGGAAGGCGTCACCCAAACTAATTAGGATACTCAGTCACAATGCGGGATATGGCGCATGATCATCAGCGTAGCAATAGCTGTATGTCCATCGTCGGTGCGGTAACGGTTCCGGGTACCCCACGGAGGTTCCGATGGATACCATATCGAAGGTTCATAGATTCATGTGATGACGGCGTACTTGAACTTCTCGTCAAGCTCACGTCTCATAATTTGAGGCCGGCTACTGCAACGTAGCATGATCAGCACAGATCCCACTGAAATGAAACCATAATGCATGGGGACTTAGCTGCCAAAGCAAGATGAATGCTGGTCACGATGTGTTTTTGTGCATACCGTCATCTTGGCGAATGCTGGGCAGCTAACGGATGTCAATGCCCGAGTAAGCTGCAGAAGATGGCGGTGACATAATACCGGCAGCAGAAGATATACATCAAGCCTAGAACTTGCGAAGAGCGGTAAGACACAATGTCCGACTTCCTTCGAGCGATGGGCTGTCCGAGGGACATTGCAACATCCTCAACCAACGAGGAACATGAGGCCTTGAGATCTGAGAGATTGCATCAAAATTGGTTCGTTTCTGTCGGTCGCTGTGTGGTTTGTAGTTGTGGTAAGTTAGCAGAATTCGCAGACCGACGAACGCAAGTGGCGTAATGACTTCAAGTTCAAAGGTGATGAGCATTGCTTACATAAGCACTTCAGCATGACGACCATGGGGTAAATTCAATTTCCTCCGCCATCAGCGCATCAAACTCCGGTGGTCCCGACACTCACCAGCAAACAGCTGCGCTGCGCTTCGTTGTAGCTCTCATGCACGCCCTTTCTGCCTGTTGAGTCTCTCTGGTGAGCTATTTTTCTCGCAATTGTTCTAACGAACAGGCGCAAACGTGCTAGGAAGCTGCTTTGATTTACTCATGTCGCTTGCTCAGCCTCACTGGGCTAAATGCGTCATTCATGCCCTTCCCATATATTGACGCCGTAAGTTCTTTGACATCCCAGAAATTCATAAATCTGAATTTGAACTTAGCGTAAATACACTAAGCCCATGAAGTTGATGCTATGTGGCGTTGGATAGCCATTTTGACAGAAATCCTGCAGTCATGTCAGGCCGGGACGTCCGAGCATGATCAACCATGGCCACCTGCAACCAGACCGCAAGTCTGACTTCTTTCTTGAGCAATAGTATGCCTTGGGCATGATCCACAAGTCGTGAGGTGACTGCTTTCTCTCTGACAGGCCATCGGCGCTGCAAAGCTCTTGAATGTGATATCACATACGCCCGAGTTGGAGACACATTTCCAGAGAAGTGCTGCCACATTGGAGGCATGTCAACACGTTCATCTCCGTGCAATACTGTATCTTTCACGCTATCCATGGTGATACTTGACAGGAATCCCATGCGGACAAATTCAGTCGTTTTCGCCATCCGAGATAGACTCACCCTCAGCGGGAATCCGTGGAAAGTTTTGGGGCAGGGTTATAATCCCAGAAATCTTTAATTATAAATACTCGTGCAAGCCTCTGTACTGCTCACAGAGTGTTCTATCTACCCTCCGTATCATCGTTCAAACCGCGGTCTTCGAAGCCACGCGAGCCAAATTCCCCAAGCAGGTTCTAGTTTATCCTGCTGTAACTATACCATTGCTTATGAGAACCTACCAGCAATGCTTGTCAAAACATTTGCCGCTTTTTTCACCACTCTCGCTTACGTCTCCGCAGTGCCCCAATACTCTGGGACCTGTACCAGCACTGAAGACACCCGTGCACCTCTGGCGACGCTGTCGTCGGCGGTATTCTCGGTGGGAAACCCATTGAAGCATGCTGCGCAGCCGATGGGCTTGACTGCATCAACGAGGAACCCACCCCGGTTCACGTATTTGGCGAGCCTGTCATTGCCAACATCGGGGTAAGTTTTGTGCATCTTTTCGGACATGACGACGCATGAACACTCATACAATCCTTCAATCTCTTTGTAGACTTGCGCTTACGCGTCTTCGTCCTGAGGAGGGATGTTGCTGCTACGGAGATCACTAATTCCTGGGACGGTTGACGCCATAATTTTTACTTTGCTTCGGCACGGCGCAAGTATCGTACCCCGTGAGATCCACTGTAATTGCCGCATATAACCGTGAATAGCGCACCGATTTTCCGCCCTTGACTGAGCGAACGGACCTGGAGTATTCTCGATAGAGCCCCAACAGAAGGCTGCGTGTGCATGCAACGGCCTGCTGCTCTGCTTCCCCGGATCGCCGTTCGCAAGTCGCGACTCGGGTGTCAAATCAATGTTTGCCTGTGTTTTGACGTGGTCATTGTGGCGTCCGAGTCAACCAGCTCACCGCCGCTCATGGCTCTGCGCTCAACCATTTTTTTGTCTCAATCGAAGGACATTTCTGGCCTCAAGTCGCTACCAAGCGCACTCATTGACATTAGCAAACGGTCACTGGCGGGAGTCTTATGACTCCGCCGGAAGCTCAGAGCCCATGTCACAACAGCAGGTGGAAAAGTGCACGATATCAATACACAGTCATGCTGTGAGGGAAGTTGTCCACAGCGCCACTGTGATGATACGTGTCGCATTTTCTCCGTCTAGACAGATCCGTAGTACTCCTCGCCCAACACGCTCAGTCTCTTTCGCTAAAGATGTGATACTGCAAAATACATTAAGCCGTTGCATTCGTGTCTACAGCTTCCCAGCCCGGGCCTTGATTGTTATCCACTTCCTGACCTTCGTCCGGGAATTCCTCGATAGGCTCGACATGTTCATAGCACGAAGCTCGCCCAAAGTCATTCTTGAGTAGACGGATACCGTCGCAAGCGTACTGACCGCTGTGCTCACTGTTTCTTCTTCTTCATCTTCTTCATACTCTACACTGGATACTGGCAACACTGTGTCACTCACAGATAGAGCTTCAGATAGCTTGCACAGCAGGGCAGAAAGCACTGTTTCTGAGTGCGGCATATGTCCCTGGGCGACAGCCTTGAGGCTCGTTTGAAGCGGCGCCATCACCTGTGCCAACATTGCATTGCCATACAGGAAATCCAACTGTGAGTCGAGTACTTCCGGATATCTGTGGTGTGAAGCCTCAGTATTATCATGAACTCAATTCAAAGCTATACACGTACGTCGAGGAGAACACCGTAAAGACTTCTGATATTATGGTCTCCGGACTCAGCTTGGAGTTGATATCCTTCTTGGCAAGCTCTTTGAGCTCATTCAACCCGACCTTACAGAGATGACGTGAGCTGGTACAAGCCACGAGCTTGAGAACTAGCCGCTCACGATGTCTGCTAGTCTGTACATGGACTTCGGAGAACAGAGCGGCGGGAGGTTGGCGTGCGTAGACCTATGGGCGGATTGGGCTTTATATCGGGCTTCCGTTCCCGCTGACTTCAACGGTGCAAACGATATGCTACCAGTGTAGATGAAGTAGATGAGAGCTTGCCACCTACAGAAGGTCATCACAGATTAGCCATGAGGCATACGGCTGTACTCACGTTGTCGCCGCCACGTCGGGAATGAAAACAATGTTCTTCACGCCAGGCACCAGAGTTGGCTGGAAATGGCCTCGCGCCTTCAACTCTGGCTCTGGGGAGTCAAGCCGACTCTCTTTCTCCTGATTGAGAGAGGTGAATAGCGCCGCGATAATACAGTGCATGCATACGAACCTTGCCCTTCTGCGCGCTTGAACCGGAGACTTCCTCGAAATCATAGTCCGCTTCCTCCAGATCATCGAGGTCGCTGTCTGAGTCGTAGGCGTATCCTTCGGTCTCCACGGGTATCTCATCCCGCAGAGAAAAGCCTCCATCGAGCTCTACAGACCAGGATGTACAACAATGAGCTGGAATAACCCACAATAAGTATAGTAAACTCACGAGCTTCGAAGTGCTCCGCAGTGGCCTTCAGAACGGTGCTGCTGGCATAGATTGGACGAGGATTATCCACCATACCCCTCGCTTTGCCACAACGGCGAGAGAACAGGTAGTAAGCGGTATCTGAGAATGTACCGTCATTGATTGATGCTGCCAGCGCCGCTCGCAAAGGACCGGAAGGGAAGTCGACCATCGTTGCGAACGTTGTTATATATCCTTGGGGCCGCGAGGTGGGGGTTGCGTGCGCGAATCGTAGCCTGCAAAATACTGGCAATTATAGACAAAAATGTTACTCACGTGTCTCGCGATGAAGCGTGAACCACCATCGTGCGTCAGCGTTCTTTCGCGACGAGAGCTAGAAGCTGCTAACATGTTTAGTTTGGAGGGTGAATAGACAAACCGAGTGTTGCTACTCACACGCTGAGGCCCCCACACGAGGCGGACGTCCGAAATCACGACGTCTTACATGCATGCTGCTTCTATTGTACTTGCTGAAACGATGGGATGTGTGCCATTTAGCAGTCTATGCTCATGATTGACATCTTGCTCTTCAGCGATGTTGCTGCAAGCGGTAAGCATTTACTTATCGCAATTTGGGAGAAACCTAGGAAAAGCGAATTCTAGAATATCGTCACAACGTTCATGCATGAGATATACAGTGTACTTAGAGCTCACTGTCAAAATTTTGTTTCACCACTCGCTGACGTGGTCCTGGACAGCGAGCAAGATGCAGACGAGCCCGGGAGCTCTCCAAACGCCTCGGGCCTCGGCGACGCAAACGCTTGCATGATTCCCACGCATTCAAACCACTAGTCACAAGGCTACTTCTCACTACTTACAACCTTACACCTGGTTACTGTAACGAACTTCATCCTTGCTTTCGCTTCGAAGAGTGGATAGTATTCCTGGCTACCTATCGATAAGGCTGCGTTTGGGCTGCGTGGCCTCAGCAGTACATACCAGGATGCCGAGAATAAGTGGATCCTTGCTTCCCCCTGGCCCAATCCTCAGCGATGAACGGCTCTTCGACGGAGAACGACTCAAGCTTTCCCTCTGCTTCACTGCGGGCAGCACTGGCAGCATCCATCAGCGACAGGACATTCTCCGACACGGCTTACTACCTATTCTCTCGCCGCTGCGAGGCGAGAGGGAAGGTAGACAGTCCTCGTCCGGTCTATGCCAGCAGCACTGTGATGAAGGCGGCCGCCGAGCATTTTCGAGCTCGTACGTACATACGCCTCATTTACCTTGAAGACAGATCATTGACCGAGGTGGACGCACATTCCTCAGAACTCGATGGGGGCTTCTCGTTACAGGACAAGATACCTGTCGAGACGGAGGGCTATGCGTATGACTCGGACAGCGATCTGGAAGACTACGAGGAGGTAGATGACGAGTTTGAACAAGTCGCGGGCTCGTCCACTGAAAAGGGGAAGGTGTGTATGCAGTCGCATCTTCCCGCTATGGCATCATTAACTCCCGACTTGCAGGAGAAAACGACCCAATCCAACTCATCCGAGACAGGTTCAGAAGGAAAGGGCCACATTCTGCCCACCTCAGCTCCAGGCATGAAGAATGTCGTTTTGATTCCGGATGTGGCTGCCACGACGTGAGTGAGGCCTACATTTTTGCCAAAACTGCGTCGCTAAGCCAGAGAAGGTGGCAGGCTCTCGTGTATTATATCTACACCGGCACTATTCACTTTGCTCCTTTGAAGTCCGCAGGAACCGAAGCACGTCTCCATGCACAGGCCGCCTACATATCAGCCAACGCACACCTACCTCCCCTATGTTCACCAAAATCTATGTATAGACTGGCGGATATCGTGAGTGCGAGGCTTTTAATTGGTGTTCAATAACCAAGCAAAGGTTGTCTTCGTCAGGTGGGTTTGAACGCCCTCAAGGATCTCGCTAAGCACAGCATTAGCTCGCAAATGAGCGCAACAACAATCACACATGAAATCTTCACTACGTTCTCCTCGACGTAAGCATATCGACTCTGCGAGCGATCATGAAGATGAGCATTTTGGTCCTAGCTACCCGGATGTGCTCGACATGCAGCTGCGCTTCTTGTACCGCAACGCAATGCTGGCGCAGGTGATGACCCATGTCCAGGCGAAACTCAGGGACGTTGCGCAAGGACACATGCCGCATTCCGAGACGGTGCTCTCCGCTCTGCTCGGCAAGCTGTCTGAGGCCCTCGCCACTGACGACTCAAGGTCGCCGGCTCACAGCGAAGACGATGAGGAGACCTTCACGAGCGCCACCGACGCGCGGTTTGCGCGCATGAGCTTGCGGGAGCTCGCATATCTCGACCCCTCAACTATGTCACATCGAGCTGGGAAGAAACTGAGGAAATGGATTTTGGAGAAGGAGCGACGAGAGCAATTGGTCTGAACGCACCTCAACTCGAGTCAGAATTGTACAAGCTGAAACGGATCAAGTACGTCTATCATGAAACCAATCTTGTCTCGAAGCTTTAAGGCGAGGGATGAATAATATACCAACTGCTACTGTAGACGTTCTTGTGGGAGTAGCTTTCCAGTGCACATGCTGGAAGAGGAATCCTATCACTTTCGTGTGTCTATCACGGATACTTACAGGTAGGACAACGTGACCGTTGCATAATACAAATAGAGGTGGGTTCACATTCGCCACATCTATCCATTTTGCATTGACATTCGGCTTGCAGGCAGGGCCGGATAAGCCCCTTCACGTCGTTGATAGTGGCAAAGGCATAGCAAATACAATCTAGTCCCCCCAAAGCAGCTGGCGAAACCCGCGGTCAACCTACGCTTTGGGCCGCGGTATGTAACACAGCCGTGCAGGGGATGCATCTTGCCGTCACGGTGGACGAATAAATCTCCTGTTCAACTCCAGTACTTACGCCGCGCGGGCAGCCGAAACGCCCCCCGCACACATGATATCCATCTGCCAGTGCGTTCCCAAGCCAGCCTCGGTGGCGTACTCCGAATTTTGCTTCTTGCGTAACGGCGGCCCCGAGAATGCAGGAACGCCCGTAGTAAGGAATGCAGAAACGAGTGGGGCTGGAAAGAGAGGGAAAATGCAATCTCGGTGATGGGTGCCGTAATAGGCAAGTTGAAGGTAAGTTGCGAGCTCGACGAATAATCGCCGGTTCGGAGGATGTGAGCGCTGCTCGAGCCCAGGAGCGTGTGAGAAGAAATCCCGACGCTTGCCATATTTGGCCTGTGGCGGGGTTTCCCTGTGCTTGGCGCCCAGCGCCGGCGGTGGCTTGGACTGCGATCTTACACCCGCTGTGCCCGCCCATCATTGATTTACAATGCCTGTGCTGACGTACCGTATCTCATCCGTATCG
>JAKOGH010000166.1:0-15369 GCA_024811115.1 Terana coerulea
CTTCCATAGGATATTACACAGGATCGAATGCAACATCGTCAACCTATCGGAGTATCAGCGAGTTAAATCGCAGTTCGTAGTTAAAGTCTCTTAAACATTGTCCGTAGCCTACTTGACCGCCTTTACACCCTCCGTCACCCAATAGATTTGCGTAATAACTCGCCCTCAGCCGATGACAGCTGCACAAGCTGCCTCGCTCCCGCTGAGTCCTCTTCTCCATCGCGAATCTCGTAATACTGCGTCTGCTTTCCGGCTTTGAGGCAGATGAGTCGAAGAGTTATGATGTCGTGCATGGCTTGTTCTGCGAGAGTAAACAGATTCAACTCGTCGAGTGGATTCTTATACCATGGAGTGTCTTCCTCGTTGCTACCAGGGCCCAGTTGATCGACACCGCCAGTAAGAATCTCAAGGCTCCGTTCTGTTGGAGGGGATCCGGGCTTCCCTCGTCGCTGTCAGGCCACACTAAGAAGTGCCTGCCCATAATGTCCCAAGTGATTTGAAGGTCAAGCACGACCAACGGAAATGCGGACATTGACACGAAGAAATCGTTCTACCAGACAAGTATCAGCAAATTTAGAATGCCGTTGCGGAGAACATGACGAGGAAAACATACAATGTGCGTGCTGAGATCCTTGTATTCCAATTCGCGAAACTCCAGATAGATACTCAGTCGAGTCAAGATATTCCTCACAGGGGTGAGGAGTCCTACAAACCGAGGCAAATTGCTTTCGGGCGAGCCGAGTTTGATATAAATGGAAGATGGGCGTGTGTCGACCAGAATTCTGGTGAATCTCATACCCTCTTCAGGATAGACCTCCTCGGACTCCTCGAAATGAGCCTGCCCTATGCCAAGGTGAGCAACTTTGCATCGCACACCGAGCACGTAGAGGCAGGTAACTGAACCCGCCGAAAGGTGCTGCAAGGAGCCCCACGACTCTCCGGCGGGTTGGTTGAATGTCCTAAGAGTAAGGAGCTGTTCTTCATCCTGGCACTGTCGTCCTGTGGATATCCCCAACTCCTGTAGGTTGGGGAAGCAAGTAGCAAAGACTCGTAGATTTGGGTACTGGCAGAGATTAAGACGGAGAGTCTTGACTCGCAGAAATATGATGTCGATGCTCGTAAAGTTAATCCAGGATACGCTCAAGAACTCCAGGGTATCCCGAAAGCCGGTTAGATAGGGTAAAGGATCGGGGGCATCAGGGGAAGCAGCCGTGAGGGAACCTGGCCTCGACACTCGTTGCAGGAGCGCTAATATGTTGGAGAGCGGCGACAGAATCTTCAGTGATGTTGAACAGCTCAAGGGATCGAAGTTTGGTCATTGAAGAAATGAATGTGGGTATGTTCTCGTCCGCCGTGACGATGTCGCCGTTACCGAGGTGTAGCCAATTGAGCTCAGAAGCGTGCTTGAGCATACGAGCAAGGAGGCTGCCAAACCGCTCTCGCACCAGCTCCCTGCGATTGGTTGTGACGTCAAGAGATAGCTTGCTCAGGTAGCGCAAACGGCCCGGATTTCGGACCGTAAAGAAGTGGAATGAGACGAGTCTCGAGTTCCGATTGAGCCTAACCTCATTCTCCAGCAAGATGGGAGCGACGCGTTGCAACAGCATGTGGCAGGTACGCGACATACGACTCGCGTCGGCTCTGTCGAGTAACGACATAATCTCGGTGAGGAGGTCCCAATTGAGGCGCATCTGTACCAAAGAAATACAACATGAGCACGTAAAGCAACCCCAGCCACGTCTACTTACACCTGCATTGACCGCCATGGAGGTGCGTAGACCGTCTTCGGCGGACATAGTAGCGCCGCAAATCTTCGAGCAGGCTGCTGAGCTTGAAGTTGGCTCAGTAAGGCGTAACCGTAGACTACAAAGGTTGTCCCACCGTTGAGCTGTCTGCCTCGAGGACCAGCTCTGCGAGGTGGTAGAGTAAGTACTACTGGCAGTATGCGCTCGCCGGCAAAGCTGAGCGGCGCCAAAATCTGTTGAACTCCGCACTAATAATTGTGCCGCACGAGCCGTGACGCACCTCCTCTCCATAGAGAATAGTCGATGAAGAACCGGCAGTGGTTTCAACGATTCATGTACAGAAGAAATGGATTGTATTGGCGATGATATTCCAGATTTTGGCGCAGGTGATCCTGCGACATCATCTGTGCTCAATACTACGGACCTCGATGTAAGTACCTAGTACCTGCCTAATGCTCCGACGGGCCCCTATCGTAGAACTGTCTGCAGAGTTTTAGCTGCCTTTCGTATGCCACCTTCATTAACCATTCCTTCTACCTAAGCGACCTACTGTAGAGATTCGCGCAACGCCAAACTCTCAGCTACTGACAATTGTATGAGTTGCTTCGCTCCGGTTGAATCCTTGTCTCTCTCGCGAATCGTGTAACTGCGTTCTTGGTTACCGGCATCAAGGCAGATGTGCTGAAGAGTGGGGATGTGGCGCATAGCTTGCTCTGCGAGAGCATGCAGATTGAGGTTGTTCAGCGAATCCTCGGTGCCCCTGTAAGTGCATTGCGTGCTGCCAGACCCAAGGCATTCGGGGCTCTCGAGAGGCTCCTCCGGCGGATGGCTCCGTATCGGCGGGACCGTACATGTGTCTTCTTCATCACTACTAGACTCCCGTGAAACGTCTGAATCCTCGTTACTCTCCCAAAGGACTTCAAGTTGAAGTGTGACCAATGGAAACGCCGACACTGAAGCAAGAAAAGTGTTCTGCGAGACATTAATCAATAAGATTGGGATGTCTTGATGTGAGAGGACTTACAATGGGGGTGCTAGGATTCGTATATTCCAGACCACAGTAATCCAAAATGATACTCAGCCGGGTCAATGTACTCCCCACAGAGGCAGCCGGAAGGAGGCCAACTAGCTGGAGTAGATTGATTTCAGGTAACAGAAGGGAGATAGAGACGAACGTCGGCTGTGTGTCGGAGATAATCCTGGTAAACCGCAGGGCACTGTCTCCTCCAAAATCATGGTCGTCTCACGGTGAGGTGGCCCACTCTGCATTGCAAACCAAGCATGTACAGGCAGGTGATGGAACCCGAATGATGCTGCAAGGAGTCCCACAACGTTCCGGGTGGCAGTGACTGGTTGAATTCCCTTACATCTATGACATGCTCTTCACTCTCGTCAAACTCTCGATGTGCGAATATTTCCAGGTCCTGGAGGTTGGGGAAGCAGGTAGCGATGGCTCGCAGTTCCGGCATTGGGCAGATGTCAAGGCAGAGAACGGTAACACGTGAAAATATAACTGTGGTGCTGGGGAAGTCAGCGTGGGATATAGTGAGGGATTCCAAGGTGTTTGTGAAGCCTCTGAGACAAAGTGAAGGGTTGGGTGGTTGGGAACTTGGGAACTCTTCGGGATTGAATCTGGCCTCGATATCTGTCACAGGGGCGCGTATCTCGGGGAAAATGCGTGCAGAATCTTCGGTGATGTCGAACAGCTCGAGAGTTTGAAGCTTGCGCATAGCAGAAAGTAAGCCGGGGATGTAAGGGTGCGTCGTGAGTATGTCGCTGTGGCCGATGCGCAGCCACTCGAGCTCAGAAGCTCGCTGAAGAATATCACAGATGCGCTTGCCCTGCCGAGCTTGCGTTACAGTGTCACGCACATGTGGATATTGGAAGTCAAGGAACAGGCGGCGTAGGTAGCGATAACGTTGACGGTGTCGGCGCATGAAGTGGTGGAACGAGGACAGCCGTGAGTTGCGACGAAGGACGACCCTTTTTTCAGCAAGATGGGAGCGACGCGCTGCAGTAGGGTATGACATGTACGCGACATACGACTCGCGTCAGCCCTGTCGAGAACTGACATGATCTCGGTGAGGACGTCCCAGTTGAGGAGCATCTGCGGGAGAGAAAAATCGTATGAGCATGCGAAGGAACCCTAGCCACGTCTACTTACACCTCCATTGACCACCACGGACGAACATGGACTATTTTCAGCAGACATGGTAGCCCAGATCCTGAAACAGAGGTCTGAACGTTGAACGTTGTAGTGCGCTTGAAGCCGGGGCCGAATGACTAGTCTGTTCCAATTGGAGGCGCCCTAGCAGAGAGTCCCCGTAATGCCTTTTTGGGAGGCGCACACGTGGGCGAGTGATGGACCAAGGCTGCACTCTCAGCACTGCCCGCTGCCTCACCGCTGTTTGAAAGCCGCAGAATGCCACTGCCCAGATTGCAGTAGCAGTGGCTATCGATTGGTACCCTTTTGGTTTATTTACTTGCCGACCGTGAAGCAACCGTGAAGGGGAATGGCCGATTTTGAGAGCAGTCGAGTTTCCCAAAATGGTAATATGGAGACTCCCTCACAAGGCGCTTCCACTTAGAACAGACCTTATATATACAGACAATCGACTATCATTGTCTGATAATAAGGTCTGTCTAGAGAGACTACCGAATGACAGAACTGACCCGCTGGAACACTCCGTCCTGACTACGCTCATATTACGTAAGCACAGCTCGGACAACACTGGCACATCGCCGATGACTCGGAGCAACAGTATGTGGGTGCGCTCAAGTTCCGTCTGCGATATGCATATGCATGTGGATGGGCAGAGCTCATCGTGAAATACGCGATGCCACGTGGATTTTTGGTATACTTAGTACCATCGCGCAGCCTCCCCTTGAGGGGAAACCACCTGTATATCACTTCGTCTACACAAACACCGGCACCATGACATTCCACGAATACCATGTAAAATGTCGATGAGTTGCGCGCAAGCATCAGTTAGATGTCGTCGACTCGGATACTTCTATAGGATATTACATAGGGTCAAATATGACATTCAATTCAGCCTATTGGAGCAGTGGCGAGGTAAACCGATGTCCGTAGTTAAGGTACCGGTCTCGTTAAGTATTGTTCGCAGCGCACTTGACCGACTTTGAGCCCTCTGTCATCGAATAGATTTGCGTAATACCACACTCTCAGCAGACGACAACTGCACAAGTTGTCGTGTTACTTCTGCTAAATCCTCTTCTCTCTGCTGAATCTCGTAACGTTGATCTTGATCTCCGGCTTTAAGAGTGATGAGTCGAAGAGTGTGTATGTGGTGCTTGGCCTGCATTGCGAAAGCCTGTAGTGTAAGGTCGTCAAATGGGTCCTCGTCGCTCCATTGTGCCCCTTTTTGTCATCCAGAGATCCAAGTGGATCGACGCCGTCGAGGGGCTCCTCATCGGTCCCTTTGGGCGTGACGTCGCCCAGGCTCTCCTCATCGCTGTCGAACGACGATATCATATCCAGCTCCCAACTGATCTCGAGGTCAAGCACGGTCAGCGGAAATACAGATATCGACTCGAGAAAAGCGTTCTACAAAGCCATCGTTAGTAAGTCCAGATACCGGTACAGGAATGTGAAGGCGAAACGTACGATGGTGCTGTACGGATCCTTACATTCCGTGCTATAAAACTCCAGGTTGAGGCTCAGCCGTGTCAGCATGTCCCTCACGGGGGTAAGGTGTGGCGCTAGTAAAGGCAAGTTCTGTTCGGGGGTGCCGAGGGAAATAGCAAGGGACGACGGCTGCGAGTCGTTGAGAATGCTGGTGAACATTCCACTATCTCGGTCTTCTTCTACGAAGAAAGCTCGCCCTACGCCAAGATGGCCGACTCGGCACTGCACGCCAAGGATATAAGGTAGGCCTACTCCACTTTCGAGTACGTCACGTGGCTAGGCGCCGTCACGCTAAGCACTGAAAGAACAACCTCAACCGAATGGGTCATGTTCGGCGGTCCTGACAGGAAGATGTCTCCTCGTCAGTTTATCGCAACTTGCACATAAGAATATCTGACGAGACAAACTCTAGGAGAATCCATCACTAAAGATTTCTGAATCTTTTTCAAGACTGCCTTGCCTACACCACTGGGCGGCGGCGAGGTTGGCGCAGCCTTGGTCGGGGTCTGGATCAGACCCGGTCTCCGATCTTGTGATCGATCCGATACCAGGGTCACGTTGAGAAAAGTGAGCACATCTTGTTCCAGGCTTCCCCTTCGGCAGGTTGCTTCAGGCTGGGACTGGGGCTGCGTCAGCCTACTCACGAGGGCAATCTGGGCTTGTCGCACTCAGCGCCATCCCCAGGATTTGTCGGGAGCTTACTGCCTCGCATACCATATATGGTAACCCTCATCAGACATAGACATAATTGTGATATAATCGCATTTATTGGTGAGCAGATGTAATACATGCAGTAATATACATACAATACACTACACTGGCTTGTGATACTCACCCATACTTACTCCTTACTGCTGGTGAGACCAACTACCACTTACTGTGATAAGTACAAGAGCAAGTAGTGCAACCAGTGCATCTTGGGGGAATCAGTGACAGAACATCGGAGCTTGCAAAGAAACTGTTCTGTACAGTGAAATGTCAGTATGTCTGTGTGAGTGACAATGATGGCATGACTCACACTGTCATACCCAAAGAACATGGGCTGCTTCGTCAGGTTGCAGGACATGAAGCTGCAGGTAGCGACCGGGATGGTTGGGGAGGAGAGTGTGTTGGGGAATAGGGTAGTACAGGCTACTGTTGCCTGCAGTGAAGGTGAGCTTGGGGGATGGAAAGCCGGGAGTCAGCGGAAGAGGACGCACTAACAGAGAGCGAGTCCCGAAGTTCCTGAAGTTCCTGAAGTTGCCATCCATGTCTGCCAGCTGTTGAAACAGAATTGATCAGTGCACAGTCTCAACGCAGATAAGTCTATCTTACCACAATGGCAATGACCTATGTGTCGACATCTCCCACCTTCACCAGCAGAATCGGGGGTTGGCGACGCTTCACCATCCTCGCCTCCATCCACAAGGATGAGCGGATGCGGTCCAAGCAGTGCTGTCAAAACTCACCTGCCCAAGGACTTGTGATCATAGAACCGAAACAGCCCCTTCATCGTGGCGGTGGTTGTCTGGCAGCTGAGCGCTGAGTACTGAGTGAGAGTGGAGGTCGTGGACGAGTGTGTCAGAGCCTTCGATGCCTTACTCACGAAAACTTATAGCGTGGCGGGTGATTGACATCGATGACGAGGATCGATGGCGGAGGTTGATACAGACTCTGACAGAGGTCAGTTCAACCCTCAAGATCAGAGTGTCAAAGCGAGGCAGAGCACGCAACCTGGTTCAAGCTGGGAGGGAGGGGCAAACCAAGGTTGAGAGTCGCGAGCCCGCTCCGGGCTGATGATCCGTATGTCCGGCGGGCCCGACCAGAGCTTGATCCAGCCTGGGCGCCAGCAACCTCAGCTCGAGGGACCGGGTCACCCAGTGGTGTATCCATCAAGCTGAGCGCTTGGTTCGCGTGACAGCGCCGCTTGGTGATTCCACGTGATGGTCACACCGTGACGAGAGTACTCGAAAGTGAAGTAGGCCTACCTTATAGGCAGATGATCGGACCCACAAGACTCTGCAAGGAGTTCCAGGATACCCAAGGCTGCAACAGTTGATTATCTGCCCTGATTTCGCCGAGGACTTGTTCGTCTCCGTGCTCTCTTCCTGTCCATATAGCTAACTCTTGTAGGTTGGGAAAGCAGGTAGCAATGACCCGCAGCTCCGGCCATGTGCATAGACTCAAGGTGAGACTAGTGACGCGCAAAAATGTGACGTCAATAGCCACAAAATCAGTCCAGGATAGGCTCAGGGTTTCCAGGGTATCCCTAAAGCCACTGAGGCAAAGCGAAGGGTCCGGAGCATCGTGAAAGGAGTCGGCATCAAATCTAGCGTCGATGGTTGTTACAGAGGCGTGAATCCGTTTAACAACGGTGATGGACTCTTCAGTGATATCGAAGAGCTCGAGGGTTCGAACCTTGTGCATTTCAGAGAGTAATTGGGGTATATTTTCGTGCGTCTTGAGGATGTCGCTGTTGTCGATGTGCAGCCGCTTGAGCTCGGAAGCCCGCTTGAATGTACGAGTAATGACCTTTCCCAGCCGCTCTCGCCCCAGGTCTTTGTGTGGAAGTCGGATGCCAACGGACAAGTTTTGCATGTAGCGGAAGCGGTTGTGGTCTCTTGACATAAAGTAGTGGAATGAGCCGAGTGTCGCAGACCTGTCCAGCCTAACTTCGTTTGCCAGCAAGATGGGTGTTACGCGCTGCAGGAGCGTGTGGCATGTACGCGACATACGACTCGCGTCAGCTCTGCTGAGAAATGACATGATCTCGGTGAGGACGTCCCAATTGAGGCGCATCTGCGCCAGAGAAACATGATATAAGCGAGCAATGCAACTCCAGTAGTCACGTCTACTTACACCTGCGTTGACCGCCACGGACATGAATGGAACGTTGTCAGCGGACCTACTGTTCCGGCCGCTAAATGTCAAAGCTGGCTCAGTAAGGTGCATATATAAATCACGAGAGATAACCACCGTTTCGCGATCTGCCTCAGGGAGATTGGTTCAGTGTCGTGGTAAGTAGAGAACTTACGTGGTATGGTGCAAAGCCGCGCGGCGCTAAAATCTGTTGAACTCCGCCCCAATCATGAGCCGTGCCGTCCGGCGCACCTCCCTGCAGGATGCACAGCTCAGACGTGTAGCCAACGCGTAGCACCAGGTGCGTTCATATTCTGCGCTCAACATATATATGGATGCGCAAAACTCACGGTGAAATACGCGGTGCAACAGGTCTCTGAGTGTAAGGCGACCAACGCCATGCAACATGAGTAATTGCCGCGGACATCCCCTCCCTTTTTCATCACGATTGATTTCTGCGGATGCTGAACTTGGGTACGAGCGGTGTGCCTACTTGGTTGTACTCATTCGTTGTAGAAACGTATTACAGATGATTTTACGACATTTAGACTGTCTGTTGGAATGAACCCTCCATTACCCATCAGCCGCCGTTCTTCACCAAGGGGGTGATCTGGGGAAGGCCAGGGAAGAACATGGTAGGGATCGTCCTGTATATTCGTCACAGCTTAGCGAGTGATATGACCCGCAAGAAAGAAGAGACGCACGGGACAGGAATAGGCGCGTTGGTCGCGAAGCCGGACGCCAAGTTGCCGCTCATGGACGTCGGTGTGGTGAACGCCGCGGGCTTCGCGTAGCTCGTCGTCGTCTGCGCGTACTTGCCGCTGGTGCCCGACCTCAGGCAGGCGCCCGAGCCGTAGGCGCTCTCACAGAGGTAGGTGCCGACGTTGTTGCTGGCCCACAGGTTGACGTTCTTGACGTTCATGTTCGTGCACGGCGCGCCGTCCGCGCAGGCGAACCGGTACGCGGAGCGCCTTTGTCCGTCCACGATGTAGCCGTCCCAGTTCTGAAGACGGTGTAAGCGGCCGAGGAGACAACGGAGGAGGATGTGGCTCACGGAGAATGTGATGTTAGAGAGCTGCACGCCGTTGCCTGATGCGGTGGACTGGGGGACCAGTACTGATCAACGTCCACTGAATAAAATGGTCAGGCGGCTTTGAACATCCGGAGGAGCTGCTGACTTACGAGCATATGCAGTTCCAAGGCCAAGGAACTGGTCGAAGACGATATTCTTCACGTAGCCATCACCACCGTTAGACTTGATCCTATTGAGTGTGTCAGAGACGCATCCTGAAGCGGGACGGAGGCAACGCACATAAACATCTGGTTACCACCGACGTTGTAGATATTGCGGTAGATAATGTTCTGGATCGCGGTGCCTGTGCCCAAACTTCCTATGGCGGAACCGCCACTCTGGTTGCACCAGATGCGCTCGATCAGATAGTTCGACGACGGATTCTTGATGGTGACGCATTCGTCGCGGTTGGTGACCTCAACGTCGTGTATCCAGATGTTGCTGCCCGAAACGTCGATGCCGTCCGAGCCACCGATGTCAGCACCACGGATGGCCAGGTTGAAGACTTCGCCATTGGACGAGTTGTCCAGAATGAGGTGGAATTCCGGAGCTGTTCATCGTCGAAGTCAGGCGTTGTTCGAATGTATGCTCCCGATCACTGAAACTTACAGTCAACAAAGATGAGGTCGTGAACTGAGAAGTTTGTTGATGTGATGATGCGCATGAGGCGAGGGCTGCGCATGGACATAAACATTTCGTTCGTGAAAAAGGAATGCTGATACTGACCCTGCGTTACGAGCTTGATATCCACTGCCTTGGATGGCACCAGCGCTATTACCGGACCATATTTCAATGTCATTGGCGTTCTGGACTGCAAGGGGCTTAATTCTCAGCACACAAGAAGCCATACACGATCACTTACTGACGAACATGTGTCCGCCGGTCGTAGCTGAGAATAACTTTAGTATGCGACTTGTTACGCGGGTGTAGTGCTCACCAGTCCGAGTAATCACACCATCCAGCTGCAGAGCCCATTGGCTTCCGCCTTTGAGAGTGACCCAGGTCTGCATGTTGTAATTCCCAGCTGGAATATACAGCGTAGAACCTGTGTTTTTCAACACGCAGTTGTTGAATGCAGACTGGATAGCAGGGCCGATATCCTGAATGCGAGTCAGATTAGGCGTGTTTAGCATACCAAGGTGTATGGCTTACACCAGATCCGACGCTGCCACCGTAGTTGAGTACATTGCAGATGGTGTTACGCTTCGCCGAACGAGAAGTCGTGGGCCCAACGCGCCCGGACAGTTGTCCGAGCGCGGGAAAGGCAGAGAGCACAGCGATGAAAGCGGCAGACAGCAGCATGGCGCTGGCTGTTGTCGGTCGAGATAGGTGGCCGGGGAAAGGCTGAGGGCTTCATAGTCTCCACATACCCGAGCTTATATCCTCCACACGGCAAAACACCGATCCGAGCGCATTGGCAATGTGCAGGCACTGCAGCGTGCCTCGTCGACGCGAAGCATCGTCGCGGGCCCGAAGGGCACGAACATCCTCGGGTCGGTGACCACCTGGATATTCACTCGCGTTTCGCGGTCCGCCGACCATAGGTCCACACGCCAGATCACAACACCCTATGCATCAGGAAGCGGAGAATCAATGCGAAGAGAAGGTAAATTGAGCCGTGCCACATACCATATCCGGGCCCCCGGTATGAATGGGAGTTGACAAACGGGTCCTATCGCCCCCGCATGACATGGTCGCCAAGGCAGCAACGCCACAATGCGGGGGCGTTGAGTGTTCCAGGTCCAGAGGTAGCAGCCTCGGACAGCCATGAGATGGTTGTCCACGGAAGAACGCCGGTTCAAGAGGACAAGCACAGCGATCAGGACAAATATTACTGTTGTGCGTGCGTGCGGACCCCATGACGCCCGTGGTGCGGCCGCGGACTAAGTTCGTCATTACGGGCGTACGCGCATCCAATTCAAACTTCATAACAAATGAGTAGATGTATGAGGCTTGAGGTCAGAGCCTAAAAATGATATATCCACAGTGTGTAAACTCACGTTCTAGTGGGGCTCGCTGGACACCTGATTCTGATACCGGGCCGTCGCCGAGGCCATGCCAAATGGTCATAAGCACTCAAGAGCACCGTTCGAGATACATGTCGAAAGCCTAAAATAGAGGGGGCGGGCGAACTCTCGTTCAACTTGCCGATAATCCTTCCAAGAAGGTGAAAGTTCTCCACTGGTCGGGGAATTTGGGCTTCGTTGTTGAACGGCTTTTGCCGATGCCGCCCGGCGCCGGCCAGGCCCGTTACGCAAGTGTGTCGAGGGACATAAGGTAAGTAGCTCCTGAGACTTGATGTATGTTTCTGCAGCTGTACCCTTCACAATTCCTGAGAGCACGGTTGCAAGGACTCGATCAACTGAAATGATGTGGAGATGGTGGTGAGGTGGCAAGTGAAAAAGCGTGATTCCCGATTTGGGCCGTGCTGCTTTGTGGCGTCATTGGCCGGCTAACACCGCAGTAAACACAGCTGATGGGCGTCTGTCGGTAAGTTGGTCTCGACTCATCCCTTCTTCGTTCCTCCTTGAGTCACCCGTCATACATCTGTGAAGCCTCAAACGTATATTTTTGTACGACAATATTTGTTGGCGAAAAGCTTCCTGCGTAGTATATGCGACATAATTCCTCTCAGTTGTCGTAGAACTTCAAGTTTTAGTCGACCCTCAGCTGATAATAAGGATCAATGGCGAAGGTCTTGGTGGCTGTCAATCGAGGTTGTGCTACGTGGTAAGAATATGTGGATATTATTTTGATTCCAGTGAACAGAAAACACTGTATCAACCATGTCTCCCATATACTATGTGATCACCCTAGGATAATGGGTCAGGTCTATAGCTGCTTACATGCCGGCAAGTTACCATGTTGCACCCATTTTGGGAGTTGCTCCGTCTGCTCCCTTCGATGCTCATCGACGCGTATCCCGGATACTTATCTCTACATTCGCTAGCACATCTTTCCCCATCAAGGTACGAGATTACGCCCCAGCACTAGCGCAAGGCGTGCTACCAGTGATCCGCGATTCGACAGACCTTTCTCCATTTCGCGCTTCCTCGACGCCCAACTCTGCGCTGTAATAGTGAGAGCTGCCTCGCCAATTTCCGCTATTTTTAAGTTCTAAACACGCCGCGCAAAGATCCTGATGCTCTGCTTTCGGGTGATTGCACGCCTATTTGCCTAGTGAGCTGTACGCCAGCATCCGAGTCCTCCGAGTCTGGGTCACCTTAGGCTGCCCCTGCGTCTTTCGCAGCGCTCGTATTCGTGCACAGCAACGAAGGACATCAACATAGTATATGGGAATTCGTCTCTGCCCACTTCAAGATCTTGCTCAACGTGAAAAAAAATCGATCAATGTTACTCTCGCGCCTAAGCGAAGAACTGATCTACACCAACCACGAGACATGCCAAAATAAGCAGCACCTTTAGAAGCCCCTTTAAATAAGCGCCAGTCTGTGCTGGGCGCGCTGTGTCGAATGTGGGCGGGTTGCGCTGTAGCTCTCCTGCGAACCTCACAGCATCTCTGGCCAGCCTCTACCCTTACTCTGGTTGTATACTTGACTTCTACCTTGCTGCCTTGCATGATTCCTCGACACGTCTTCGCCCATCTATGCGGCTTGGCAGCATTCTTAGCACCCGCAGCCCGCTGCGCACCTACAGAGCAAGCGGTCAGGCCGCTTGTGATATGGCATGGTATGGGAGACTCGTGGGGCTCTCCAGGCATGCTCGAATTTGTCGAGGAGATAAAGGATATTCACCCCGGGATCTTTGTGCACTCCGTGCAACTCCATGAAGCTTTGGACGAGGACAGAAGAGCGGGATTCGTACGTGGTGCACTGCTTGAACCGTGGCGGCCATAATGACAATAGGCGTACATAGTTTGGTAATGTCAATGAACAACTGGAATTCATGTCAGAGCAGCTAAACAACGTCACTGAGCTGCGATATGGTTTCGACGCCATAGGGTTCTCGCAAGGTCCGTCGTAACGGCAGCGTCCACCCCATTCGCCGACTCATCGTTACCGTTCAGCTGGGCAATTCCTTCGAGCATACGTCGAGAGGTATAACTCTCCCCAGTAAACAACCTCATCACGTTTGGTGCTCAGCATATGGGCGTGTCGGATCTCCCGGAATGCAAACCATTCGACGTTACCTGCCAACTCGCGCGCAGAGCGGCGAAGCGTAATGCATACAGCGATTGGGCGCAGAAGAACTCAGTGCAGGTCAGCCAAACAGGGAATTCACTAAAACGCTAAACGATTTCTCATATCTCGGACCTAGGCGCAATATTTCCGAGACTCAGACCAGCTCAACCTATACCTTAACAGAAGCCGCTTTCTCGCCTCCATCAACAACGAGATCGATGACGCCGTGAATACGACATACGCCATCAATATGGAATCCCTCAATAAACTCGTCCTTGTGCTGTTCGCAAAGGACCAGACTGTTGTGCCAAAGGAAACAAGCTGGTTCGGCTCGTATGCCCCGTCAGAGGATTCCTGGCGCAGCGGTCGCGAAGCAGCTGCCGCAAAGACCATCATTCCCATGCGCCTGCAGCCTTTGTACTCGGAGAATCGCATAGGCTTGAAGACGCTGGATGACCGAGGGGACCTGCTGCTTGAGACCTGTCCGGGCGAACACATGCAGCTTTCTACTGGTTGCTGGAAGCCTTTAGTTGAGAAGTACGCGGGAGGGCCTCTCGGGAAGTCCTTGTTGACAGCCTCTACGTTGAGAATCCAGTAATCTTCTCGCCATGTATCAGCCCCTGTACCGTGAACGTACCACTTGTATTGATACCTACAGTTTACACACCCGGTGGGAGTTGCTCGTTTGGATACAGGAACACAGATTGTCGTCAACCTCATGAAGAGCGTTAGAGCAAAAGGGGACGCGTGATATACAAAACTAGCCTATGAGGTGTGGCGGCTACAATGATGCGAAGAATGAAAGCAAACAGCGAAGGGGATGAGGATAGAGGTATCTCGCAGCGGGGCATATGTAGGGGTTTGCGCCACGAAGGCGGGTAGAAGACTACGTTGGTGGCCAGGCATTAGTCCGTTCAGGATGTCGTCCCAGAGCGCCCATAGTAGGTCCTGCCACTCGGCGACCAGGACAGCAGTGTGCGTCCACGCTTCGGTAAGACGCCTTTCCAGCCGACGCGGCTGAATGTATCCGAGATAGAAGAGATATTGAACGAGGAAGAGGAAGGTATCGCGTGTTGTGTAGGGTGGGTCTTGGATATATGAGAGAATAGATCAGGATAGAATGCGTCATAATAAGTGGTAAGGAAGAGCTGCTTGGCTCCTAATAGTCGATAACCTAGTGCCGAGTAAGTATAAGACAGGAAATATCAGATAGTCGGCGTACCGATACATATAAATCAAGAGCATAACTTGAATAACTAGGAAACCCCAAAGCACCCAGGTATTCAAGAAATCGAGAGAAAGGCGAGAGCCGGACATGGCAGGTGGCTGATAAACATAGTTCAGTCACTGCGAACCATGTGCCATATGCACTACATACCAATAGTTTACTTTTAGCCGTAGGATCTCGGAAGGTCCCGCGTTGAAAACCAGCGGCAGCTTGCTTCTGCATTGACTCGGCGAGCTCCTTCTAGTGTTCTTGGCAGCTTGCGACATCCGGTACAGCTCCTCCATACGTTTACGTTCATGTACCGAGACCGCACCAGAGCTATATATAGTGACTCGTCCGTTAGCATTGTGTCCCTCTGGTAGCTGCTAAGACATACTCGTCGCTTTCCCCAAGGTCTTCAGTCATCCGCGCAACCGTCTCGCGTATCCGGGCCAGAGCGTCTCGGTGAGAAGTGGGTGGCGCCATCGAGACACTGGGATCCTGCGCTGGTCGCTCTGCATCCGAGACTTCACGACCCATCGCGTCGACAATTCGGACCCCAGTCTTGCTGCGTGGTGGCAGTGAAGTCAGAGGAGCAGGCTCGGGCTCGGGGTCAGACTGCGGCGGGTCTACGAACGGCACTGATTCCATGCTGCCCACAGAGGAGGAAACCGACGGTACAGGCGACGGGTCGAACGTCTCGTTCCCAAATGCAT
>JAKOGH010000167.1:0-15838 GCA_024811115.1 Terana coerulea
ACTGCCGACCCATGGGAGGTGGTGGAAATCCACTGCCGGGGGTGAGTGGATAATCCACTGAAAGTGTGCACAATCCGCCATCAAACAGTGGATTTCCGATGTGGAATGAGTGGGTAACCCAGTGTTATCCAGTGGGATATCCGTCAGGTCTTTGTGTCATTTCCTAGCTTTGTGGACGCAGATTCCACTTAACATAGTGGGTAAACCCATCAATATCAAAGGCATTGCATTTATGTATAAATATATTGATTTTGGCATACTCCTACGTAGTTCTAACAAGAGTGAAGCAGTGTACTTAACTATACAACTCTCCGACCAGGCAATCAACCTCCAGGTCTGTTCTCTCAGCGGTTGCACGTGATAGGCATTGCTGCGCTTGTCAGGACGGGTCGTGTGCGACCTGCTGTGGCTCGACGTGCTGTGCAAGATCCAAGAGGCATAGGCAGCAGGTAAAAACCATACGTCGCCCTTCCTCTCACCCTCTGCACGCAAGTAGGTACTGACGCCGCATGTGGGGACCTACGATCACAAAGAGCAGCCGGATGCTCTTGCTGTATTGGGACAAACCGCCCGAGTTGTTCTTCCATCGGCGGAGGGCACGCCCCGAGTACACCATGTCATCGCATGTTCACCTACTCAAGAAAGTCAATGGGAAGCCAGTCGGCCAGTTAACAATACTCTGTACTACCAATCTCCGCTCGCAACTGCACCTTCATGTCGACCATATTGGCAAAGTGGACACCAACCTCACCGGCGCTGAGGCTCTGAGATGCTCGAGGACATGGAGCCATACATCCACGTAGAAAATGTAGTCAGCAACAAGGACAGATGTAAGAACGCACGGGCGCACCTGCTTTGCAGCTCCATCTTTCATCAGCGCGTTAAAGAGCACTCCCATCAGCCCTTCCTGTCAAACTACATGCAGGCATCTATGTAAAGTGCACGCACCCAGTGCAGAACTGACTCACCGAGCTATAGCAGACGCGTGCAATGCACTCCATTTTATCCAAGGAATTCAGATTTATAAGTCCGATGTTTCGCTCCACAGCGAGCTGTTCGGGTGTCGAAGTGCGTGTCGGGCTGCCGGTCCGTGGGCAATGCCATGCCGTCAGGCCTTTGGGTTGTGTACGGCGAGGAGTAGATACAGAAGCTTTTCAGAGGAGAGCAAATGATAATGAACAGGCGGTAGGCTGACAAGATGGCGGTAGTGGAGATGGTGAAGGAGAGAGACACGCAGCGATTTCAACGCAAAGTCATGAACCTCAATAACGACGTCATCGGATGCCGTTGGAGTCAGCTTGCCTCTTCGGAGCCTAAATGTACAGTGATGCGGTAAGTAAACGTAGTAACACCTTGACACTCCGATTGATTTGTCATGCGGCCGGCTTGCCCCACAGACGCCACAACCCGGAAGCTGCCGCTTTTGGCATTGGCTTGCGCAAACCTCAAATCGTCGACCGTAGCGTTCGTGCGTGAAGCTCCCTCACGCTGCACCTTACCAAAGACCCAGGACATGCACACTAACATCATGTATGCTTTTTGAAGGTTCTGTGTAGAGATTATCTCGGAAAGGGCAGCGGTCTTGACCTTGAGAGAGTATAATACACCAACAGAGCGTCAGTGGAAGCGATGTCCATGCTAAATACCGCGCGTTTTAGCATCGAAAGCATCTAAGGGTATGGTAGGAATTTATAACGCATCATGCACGCAGCCAATAGCGTTTTCTGACTTCCGGCATCTACTCCTGTAAAACCCTGCTGCAGTGAGTGGGTATTCCAGTACTGGAAAATCCACTGCGGCGCATTGGATTGTCCAGTGTTGATCCGACGTCGTGGGAAATCCGGCATCTGATGTCGGATTTTCCAATCCTGGATTTCCCATTTATTTATGGGTAGGCACTTATGAGTGGGTTTCCACTGCTAGGTACCCGGATGAGTGGGTTATCCGGTAATAAATAATGGCTCTACTTCCCGCGGTGGAGAGCTGACATGACCTGTGGGTGAGAAGGAATGCATTAATTCGAAAGCGTGTCAACAACAACAACTACAACTGCCAGGTGCGACGCTCAACTGGGACGGAAGTAGTGGTGCAGTCTCCAAGTAACTAGCTGGGGAACAGACCAGCTCAAGACTGGCTTTCTTTGTTGCAGACGGTAGCTACTTATACAGGTGTAGTCCTAAACTGTACAGTACCACCCGGTATCCTCGTGTATGTACTAGAGCGGTCCAGAACAATAGAGAAACATACGGAAACCACGGTATCGATGAGAGAACAATAGATAGGGGTAGAAGACAATGGAAATGAAAGAATACCCTAGAGACGCCCCAGAAGTTCATGACAGGGGCGCACCTCCAGTACCCATCTGCACGCTGCTAATTTCCCCAATATTGAATGCATAGGCATCAATAGGTTTGTCTTTGCCCCATCGGCGATAATGGACCAACTGGATCTTGAGCTGGCAGGGTAGGGTGGTGGAACTTTGAAAAGTTCAGGCGTAAACAAGACTAAGTCTAGGAAGGGAACACCCACAATTCAGCTGTCTCATTCCATGCATATGACTAGCTCCTTTTTAGCACACGTGTTTTATAAAGGCTGCGATTTGCCTCTGATAACGTAAAGCCGTGGTGGAAACACGCCTACGCTTCGCAGTTGGCGTCTTTGACTACCATGCAAGTAAGTACACAAGTACCATTTATGATGATAAAAGACTGACTGGTCATTTTTACATCAATTTGGTCGGCTCTCTGTTATCTTCGCTGCTGAAGAGTAAGATTTAGCGGTTGAACTCGAACAGGAGAGCAGGATGAACAAACTGCCGTGGGCATGGTGAAGGCAGAAAAAGGTTTCTCGGAGATGATGGGCTCGACTACAGAGGCAAGGAAAGCGAAGCGTTTGCTTTTTTTTTTTTTTTTTTTTTTCAAATCCAGCATTTATATAGCGGCAGGGAACGTTGCCCTATCGCGCGCCTAATAACTACAACAAAATGTTCGTCTGTGTATCATCAGGCTAGAGACTACCTCCTAGAACGCCCCTGGTATCTTCTACATAACTAATCCCTCCATCCCTACTGTGTAAGGCCAGTGCATCGGCGACAACGCACCAAGCGGGCATGACAGCCGAAAGTGCCACACCGGCGAGGTAAGGCGAAGCCCATTCAGTGGGGCCAGCGAGCAAGTGCGTAGGCTGCCCATTACGCAGGCAGCTTAGCAAGCATGGATGCCGAGTTGTTTTGAGTTGGCCTGAGTCCTTACATGAGTTCCCACTCCATGCTCTCGTCTCCTTTCCATCTCCTGATAATCCCCCGTGCAGTTTCCTACCCGTCTACGCGTAGTCTGGAGCCTTCCATGGGGTGCATAGCGCCTGGCATATGGGTTGACGTCAAGACGTCTCCCAAAGGCAGGTGAGGCTCGGGATCTCCAGCACGTTCTGGTGTGCCTGCTCCAGCAATCGCAAGTGGCCCGACTGCGAAAGTCATACTGGGTACACGAAGGACATGTTCATTTACCTGACCGTGCACCGTTGGTATTCCAGGATTGCCCACTTTGGGGCTCCCAGCTGGTTGTCACTACAGCGGCCCGCTCCACGGCTCGTGCTGAGAGTGTTTGGGCAGGGATTTTAACCTGCAGCTACTAGGCACTCGCTAGGGCAGGCGGTCTCACCCAGCGGGCTTTACCCCTCACTCCTGCCCCGGCCGCGGCCGCAACCGCTATCTATGTCTCCTGCAGGCCTGTAGTCGTAGGTAAGAGATGTCGGATTTGAATTGTACTAAGGAGAGGGGTATGGCGAAGGCCGGAATGGTGTGCGTTTTCGAGCCGCCTCCAGTTAAGCACTTGTTGAGCGCCTGTGGACTTGGCTTATCGAGTGTTTTCGACTCCGATCCATGGAGGATCGGAAGGCAGGGTTAGTGGACCTCTGAAAATGGATGGCGAATAATGGAAGAAGACATCGTAGGGGTGATTAGTGAGAAAGCTGAGTAGAGTAATTCACCATGGCGAATATCCCTTTTCGAGCACCTATGGAGATGGTGGTGGGTTGAGGTCGAAGCGTGAGCGCCTGCTGTTACCGCGCTTTCCGTGGCTGTCGTGGCATGCCTTTGAAGCGTCTTCACTAGCGACACGTTCGTGGCGAACGCTATTCTGTCATGGGGATGACAAGGCATTTGCAAAGCATCGATTATATAAAGAAGGTGGCCTCATAAGCGTGAGATAAGCTGGTTGCAGGAATGTTCGTATAGTTGGTGGTGCGTTATCCGGCAAGATGATCTTTGAAGCTCGCGCAGTGAGTCGAGCAAATGAAAATAAACCAAGAGGCTTGGAGAATTCCGACGGCATGTCGCGCATGGCCTTTGTGGCGCCCACGTGGCAGATCCGGAAGCGCTGAGACTGCCCTGACAGCGCAAATATTGTATAGTCCATCGTACTCACGCTTGAGCCAGTCGGTATATCCGACCAGCTGAGGTTATGCAGCTACTTTATGTGTTCTTAAATACTTTTCAAGCTTCCTTCCTGGCTCATGTAAGTACGGGAAATCTGGTTTACTCGTGTGAAGGCTGTAGTACTGCAAGCTAGTAGGCAGCCTCGTAGGAAGGAGGGAGGTCCTCAACACCGTCTGCTTCCTCGATCATCTGCACTGCAATCTAGCTGCACCCAACCGCCCTCATGCTGAGATCGCATATGATGCCTTGTAGCTGCCTCCGTCTCGACATGATCGCAAAGAGCCTTCCCGACCATCCAACCAGGGTGCAAGCTTTCTGCGCTATGTTACTGGTGTTCACAGATAGATATGTCGGAAGAACCACTGGTGCAGCAAGATTGGTGTTAGCTGTTGCCATGACGGAGGGATCAGATCTACCAGCTGCACAACATATGCATATCAGTGAAGTGGCATTAAATCAAGTAAAAAGTGCCCTTTACAGCCTTCGGAAGTTGTATCATGGCCAAGAGGCATCCCTTCTTCCACCCCACCCACAGGATTCTGAAGGCCCCAGTGAAAGCGACCAAAAGCAAAATGCAAGGGATTAAGATTGCGAGGTGAAGCCTTGTTGCTTGTAGTGAGTTCTTCTGTGGATGAGCAGTGAGCAATGTTGTACAGACTGTCAACTTCTCCCAAACTCACAGGACTATGCACGACTGCCAGCCTCATCCATTTGCAGAAGACCTTCACCACATCGTCCCTACAGATATCCAATTCCAACTCGAGTAGGGCCTAACGGGCCTAGGTACGCTCTTTACCCATGCGTAACTGCAGCAAAATATGCATATCGTAGGTAGCGAGCTTGAGCTGCTTATAAGGGCATGAGGAGAATGGAGCTGACACTCCCATAGTTGTGTGGTAGATCCCGGGTTTCTAATACACTTCTTTCCCAGTCATGTGCTCGCCTCTCGAGCCGCTTGATGAGGGATGGCTCTTAAAAGCTCAGTGGAAGTAACACCGGGAAGCTTTGGCTATGGTGACCGTCGGAATTGAGGTCCATGTGAGAGGAATATCAGCCCATGAATAATGGGACCATGGATGTTCAATGGTCGACTGTTGGCGGGGTTGATGATTATCATAAAGGCAGACGGATGCCAACAGTGCACTGGGCAATAGCTTTTATGGCATGTTCACTAGTGAATAGCCCACAGGTAGCGCAGCGGAAGTGCAGAAGCACCTGAGCACAGATTTGAGCGACAGTATTGTGCAAGAGGCTGAGACATACTTGAGCCAGTTGCCTATCACACTTCATCCAGCCTGATGACTCTTCAATGGACGTTGGGCCATGTAAGACGTCGAAGTGCACAGTGCTAGTGCACGGACCATGGTTTGACGTGAGGCAGAGGCAGTGGAAGCCGGACAAACATGGGGAAAGGTGCTTGAGGGCGAAGCCAGCAAGACAGCGATGAGCACTGAGCACTCTGACGTCGAGTGTTGAATATTTGGGAGCGCGAATTACTTCATGCTGAGTGCGCGAAAGGATGCCAGGTAGTGATTGGCAAGGGTAAACCCTCTATGCTCAGAGGGCAACCCTTACCCTTACCCTTCAATACCCTTACCCTCATGAAGGGTAAGGGTTGAGGCTACCCTTCAAACCCTTGTCCAAATAGGCTAAAAACAGTGCTTTAAGTGCTTTCTCCCACTTACTTATAATGTCGGTCTTCTATTTGAGTGGCTTGCATTGGTATAGAAAGCACTTACAACACTTGCAGCCCTCTCTAGCAACATGCCTGGTGCTTAAATACAGACCCCTGCCAGATGATGGTTAACTTTCCTCAACCCTTACCCTTACCCTTTGTACCCTTACCCTTAACCCTTGGAGAGTTTGCAAACCCCTGCCTATCACTAGCCGTATGTCCAGCTCTGTGATGCTGCTGCCGTGGAACATGTCAAGCGTGCGGCGGCCGACGAGAAACAGGTGGTCGCGACGCGAAGGCGCTCACAGGGAGCTGAGAGACGTTCAGGGTCCGGGTGTGGTGTCTGGAGTCCCAGTCACGCTTTCGGACGACGCGCCCCGCTCGCGTTCACCTCGAAGTGCCAAATGACCACCACCACCACTTGACTACCGCCATACTGTACAATATTGCTCTCTCGATTGAGCCTTACAGCCCTGGCAACGGTAGGAGAGGGTTGGCGAAATGCGCCTTCGAGTGCGGTCGAGCCTCCAAGGTGTGGCAGTTGCTTGACTCAACAATTATCTCTGGGGAACAGTTGTAACAACAGCAGTATTAAGCAGCAGAGCGGTACGCACCTGGAGTGATTGCCCTGTCCCGTCTGCCACTCTAGCCTGCCAATTATTCAATCCATTCAAGTGACCGAGAACTTCGCCTATGACAAGGCTATGAGATCCAGGTATACAGGGTTGGCGACTACTAAAAATAAGGATTATATGTGTTAGAAACATCTCCTGCATGTTCTCTAGTGGAAAAGTGAAGCGCACCTAATTCAGCCACCGCTTTGAAAGCTAAGGCCCAATTGTAGCCCTGGTCTCGCCATCGTCACATCCAGGAAGTCCGGATATTCGTGCATTGAGTGTGGGTCATTAGACCTCAAAAGGGTGTCCTGGCGACTTGCGATTTGCGGTTTTAGCGAGTCGGTGGCTTGCAGGAGGTTGATGGCGTTGAGAGTCGCGTGTACTGAGTGCAAAATGTAAGAACAGGTAGGGGGTGTTCGCCCACTGCGCGTGTGCAAAGGTGAAATCGAGGATGACCGCTTTCTGTCATTTTTTTTGGCTGCGAGAGACGAGAGACGAGAGGGGAGGAGTCAGGACGGATGTGAGCGTCATCAATAGTGCAATCGGGACCCCGGAAGTAGCTCTCGAGACCCCGAGCTGGGGCGCTTTCGCGTCGCGAGACGCGACCTCTCACCTCATCTTGCTCTTCAGTCTACTGTAATTGCCTTTTATTCCCCTACTTTGACCGCATCGTTCCTTCCCCTGCAGTGTCGCTTCCTTTTACCGCTCAAGTTAACGTAGACTGTGCCTTCCTCGAGATGTGTGTCGACGTATGTAAAATTGCTGGAACTTTTGTTCCGTCTTCGACTCCTGACTGTGACGACTCGGTCGCGTCTCCTGCCGCGTCTCCTGCCGCGTCGCTGGTCTCTTCCACCAATGCTCTGGTCTCCTACTGCTGCTGGGGCTGCAACTATTCCCAAGGCCATCACCGAGGAAATGAGTCACTTATCCGACTATCCGTACGCCTTCACCGATTTCTTCGGGTCCCGCACCCCGTGCGTTTTCAAGACCGGACCTTCGTGGTCCATCGCCGTAGGTTCCGAGTCGCAGAAGATTGCCCGCGGCGCCCGTCCCATCTACTCCGATCATCCCATGGCCCCGACCTGGCTCGAGACCGCGTGGGCCATCGTCGCCCGGCTCGATGAGCTCCAGGTCAACTGGAATACTGTCAATCCTCTCGCATATGCGAATGCGGGTGAGGCGGCCTTGATTTGTGACTTTGTTATCACCATCGGCGTGCAACCTCGCTCGCTTGCTTACGCTGCTGCTGTGGCTGCCGCTAATGCCGTAAACGAGATCCTCCAGGTAAGAGTCCATTGAAATCATGTGACTATCCTGTAATCCTCGATATTCCGCACCCAGTTTTAACCTCGTTATTTTGAACTGAATAAATACAGGCTAATATTTTTAATGCATTCTAGGCTGCAGGCTTCCCGAGATTCAGCTCGCCTTCATCGAGTCCGTCTACCGTCGCCGCGGTTCCGGCTACCAGCTCATGAGCTTCAACTCCTTGCTCGACTCTGAGGGTATTCCGGCGCTGCGCAAGCCCTTCACGCCCACTCTCGGTCTCGCGATCGCGCCTCTCAAGCCACCTTACTTCGAGGGAACGGGCGGTCTGTTCTTCTGCCCCAACACTGAAGAGGGAGACACGCGCGTTGCGGTCTTGACCTGCGCGCACGTCGCCCACCCGCCTCCGCTCTTCGAGAACAAGGACTACACGCGCGAGAAGGATACCGAGCCGCGTGAGGACATCATTCTCCTCGGCGCGGGAGCGTAGGATGACGCCGTCACGGCCATCATGAAGTTCATCGGCGACCAGGCCATTGCCATTAGCACTTTGGAGGCAACCCTCGTTAGGCTCCCACAGCCCACAGACGACGAGCCTAAGGGTACCACGTCGAAGCGTCAGGAGCTCACGGACTTGATCACGGCGGCAACGAACAAGATTGAAGAAGCCGACCGGCTGCACACCGAGGTCACGAAGCATTTCACGACGGCTGCCTTACGCGTCATCGGCTGTGTTCTTCACTGCGCCAAGATCGAGGCCGGCGAAGACCGGTTCATGCACGACTGGAGCTTCATTCAGATAGACGAGGACAAGATCGAGTGGAAGGACTTTAGGGGAACAAGCTCTTCGTTGGTCCGTCGGTTTTTTGTTTCCTTTTTTCTGTTCTTTTGACTGACGGTTATTTGTTCTCCTTTTCCCCGTCGTTCACAGGAGGGAACAAGACAGATGTCGACTGGGTTAACTATATGTTCCCTCAGGCGCACGACCGTCGCGATTTCCGTCAGCCCGAGGACATGCTTCTTCCGCTCAAGGACTACGTAACAGAAGAAGAGTTCCGCAACCCGCAGGACTTCGACGTCCATAACGCGAGGGCGCTGCTCGCCGTCAAGAACGGTCGTTCGACCGGCACCACCTACGGACGCGTCAACAGCCTCGAGTCCGTCACGCGTCACTGCCCCGAGCACGGTATTGCCCAGCTTGCTCTCGAGTACATCGTCTGCGGCTACGACACGGCGACGGCTAAGAACGTCAAGTTCTCCGACGGCGGTGACTCGGGGTCGTTTGTGGCGGGTAGGGATGGGCGTGTCATTGCTCAGATTACGGGCGGTGGAGGTGCTGCCGACGGGACGGACACGACGTACACCACTCCCTTCTACGCGCTCCAGAAGGCCGTCAAGAAGAAGTATCCGAACTGCTACCTCGTCCCCGCCGCTGCCTAAGTTACGGCCGGTAGCCTCCCCCAACGACACGTTTCTGTCCGACTATCTTTTCGCTCGACATGTCATTACTTGCGTACTGCTGTCCCTGATACGAGGCCTACCGGGGGCGCAGCGGAAGTGAGGAAGCCCTATACATAGGGTTGAATGACAGTATCGTGCAAGAGGTTGAGACGTACCAGGCCAGCTGCCCATCGCTCTCAATCCACTCTCGGAATTTCTCAATGTCTACGGGCCTTGTAGGACGTCGAAGCGATCGGGGCTGGTGTGTGGACCACGATTTCGACGTTGAGTCCGCCACTTTTCGAGTCCGCCGTTCTTGTCGAGTAGCCGGATGTATCGCATCTGACAAGGGCAGCATCTCAGCAAAATCATCTTCCCAAGGTCAACCCCACACGGCATCCCACCTTCCGATGCTATATTCACTCGCCATCATTGAAGCCTGGAGAAACTCGGCGTTGGACTGGCTCCTGGCCAGTAGTGATCACCATTTGGCGGCATTCGAGATGAATTCCGATGTCGTTGTTCGCGAGAGCCCTTTCATTGCGATTATTCTTCGAGTCTGCCTCCCTCGGAAGGACGGCATTACCAAGCTTCCTTGCGGATGCGGGGCGCTGCGCTAAATAGCGGTCAGCTCTGAGCAGCTCTTTATATGAATAACTGTCCAACTCACCTCGTATCCCATTTCCCTAATGCTTATCAGATGCACTGCCTGCTTACGCTTCTTCGATGAACGATGTTTGCTCGTGGACTAGAAGATCTGCTGAGAGGCTATAGCACAATAACACCAACTGTCAATTCAATACGAGAATGCACTGTCAAACTGCATAATGGAATGATCAGGGCAATGATACTGAGCCGTAACGAGCTTCAAAAGCGTCCGTATTGCTGAGATCGGACACCCCGACGCCAAAGGCTTTGTGGCGTCGGCGCTTCATGGAGTTCTGCAAGCGTCGGCATGTTTGGTGCGCAATACTTCATGCTCGCCCCATTTCTCAGCCTTTCATCTGCGCAGAACATTTCCATATACTCTACCCCAGTCGTACATCAATGTAATGCTACCCCATAACAGCGGCATAAAGTGACAATTGCGAGTGTGAGCAATGTCCGACAAAAGTTGAAACGAAGCACGGGCAGAGTTTCTGAACAAGGCAGCTAGCACAACAAAGCATACACTACCTGCTGAACACTGTCGCTCACCCCTCGTAATTCCACTCCTTTCCCCTCTCCCGCCGCTTCCTTCGCATTTTCCATCGCCGCTACTTCTCCACCGGTTCTTCGGACCAACACTGCGCCCAGTTGTCCCCGTGCACGAAACGGCTAAGGTCTAGCTCGATAGGCCCTCCGCCACCGAGTACATGCTTTATGCCCGGTCGGATCAGGCGGGCACGGTGCTTCTGTGGTACCCAAAACAGCCTTTCACCATTCGGACCGAGGATCCATCCATTCCATTCGCCACGGTCATCTTCAGCCAACATGAAATCCTTCGCATGCGGCGATGATGACGAGGTGGTATCCAAAGTCGATGGCAAAGCATGCTTCGCATTACGCGAAAACAGGTATGTACGATCCGGTAAAGAGTTGCGGTCTTGTTGCGAAATCTGGTGAGGAACAGCTTACAAGCTGATAATAGTTACTCACCAGGCGATTGAAGTAGACGCATTGCATCCCACACCTGAACAGCGCCATCGCCTGGACACACTGCCAGATGCCTGCCGTCTGGTGATATGTCCACGGACTGCACCGGAACCCCTACTTGCAACCTCAGGCTGTCCTTCGCAAATTCGGCGCCCCAAACTCGAACGGTGTCGTCCACGGATCCCGAGATGACACACTTCATATCGGGTGAGAAGGCAGTTGTTCGTACCCAGTCATTGTGACCAATAAAAGGGCTCCCTACCGCTTCTCTTGTTGCAGTGTCCCAGACGCGCACAGTTTTGTCCTCGGAGCCAGAGCAAAGCAATCTTCCATCTGGAGAGAGCGCCACTGAGAGCACAAAGCCCGTATGCGCCCTTATCTCCCAAAGAACCTCAGCATTTGTGCTGCAAACCGCGATCACTACACCTGCCGTCGTGCCCAGTACGGCAAGGGAGCAGTCTCGCGAGAAGGTGGCGCAGTGAGTAGTGCCTTTTTCATTATCCGGGATGGAACTGCTGGCGACTGCCCCAGTATTTAGGGACCAAGTCTGGATGGAATGAGATGAGATTGACCAGATAGTCTGGGAGTCTAGCGAAAATGCCATGGCAAGCACAGCGGACGAATGTCTCATGGGGCCCAGAGAAGGTTCGGCGCGCTGTGTGGCGTCCCATAACGATACCGCGCCGTTTTTGGAGCCCGACGCCAGAGAGCCGCCGTCAAGCGTAAATGCGAGGGAAGAGATCGGAATGCCAGGATCCGTCATCGACTCCGAAACCAGTTGCCCTGTCGCGCTGTCCCAGATGTGAAGCCGTCCGTCTTCGGCGCCCGTTGCAAGTTGTAGACCGTCCGGTGCGAATTTGATGCAATTAAGCGACAGCTTGTCGTAGTTGGTAGCAAATGGTCCTTTCAACTCGCCGATAGCTTGACTGGCATCCCATAGTCGGATGGTGGTATCGTAAGCGCTGGATACGACCTGGTCACCGCCAGCTGTAAATGCAACAAATCGGACCGAGTCTGTATGGCCAGAAAGAACCTGGTATTGCCGAGTTGCCAAATTCCACAAGCGGATGGTATGATCATCTGATCCAGTCGCAAGTGTTTGGCCATCAGGCGCAAATGCGGCGCATCGGATTTGGGATGTGCGGCCAACTAACAGACTCTGGTCAGCTTCGTAGGTATGAGCATTCCAGAATCGGATGACGCCATTGGTAAATCCAGCGGCAAGATGGCGACCATTGGGGGAAATGGTGGCGCAGTGCGCACTGCCGTAGTTCTCCTCGGTCCAAAGAACATGAAGCGGAGCGCCAGTGATAAGGTCGTGGATTGTCATGCTATCGTCGGAACATGATATAAACCCTCGCCCTTGTCCTTGTCCATCTTCCAGAAATTTGACTGAGTATGTGAAGTTGTTGTCACCGGAGTTAAGACGCCACATCTCTTGGCCTGTTGACACCATCCATAGTCGGACACTGCCATCGTCACCGCCGGAAACAAGGTATTTGCCGTTTGGGGAAAAGGAAACGCAGCGGGCAATATTATGATGTCCAACAAAGAGTATACGCAAAACAAGAGAGTCAGACTGTATGTCCCAAATGCGAACGGTCCCGTCTGCAGAGGCAGATGCCAGAAGAGCGCCATCAGCGGAATATGCAATGTCCAGGATGTCGTCGAGCTTCTCCTTGGAGCGATGAATAACCCGACCACTTTGGATGTCTTGCACAGTGAGCCGGTGGTCATCGGTCACAAAGGCAACCTGGCCGCCGTGTGGAGCAAGTGCACCAGCTCCCATCCTGCTGGTTAGGCCTACGAGTCGGTACGGTGTGGAGGGCAATTGCTCAGTGAGGCAATGTATGGCGTTGGGAAGGAAGTGATGGTAATGTGCGCAGAAGTGGTTGGACTGGGAGTGCATCGGAATGATGGACAGGTAAATGCCGCAAGTATGTTGCTCAATATGCCAGCAAATGTAAATGTCGTTAAGCAACACTGCTAGTTCAGTGGCTAGTTGCAGGGTATTCCGTTCAAGGATTTGCTGAACATTCAGGTTCTGTCATAACAGTCCAATGAATATTATTACGTGCATCCACAACTTTAATAACATACAGAGAGAACATACCAAAGCCACGCGGAACAGAACTTCATATGTGTATTCGTAGACCCCTCCCAAAAGACTCAACACCTCTAGCCAGAACACAAGTTTCGCCTCTAGCAAGGATACCAACAACCCCAGAGAATCTGCGCCTATGTCTATCTCAGCAGCAGCATCGAAATGGCGTGCCCAGAAGCGACATGAATACGCCAGCTGCGGGGAGATCTTAGCCTCGATGCGGTCCGCTAGGTCCGGTATATCTTCATTCTGTACGTGCGAGGACGCTATGCCGCATATGTTGAACATCAGTTCGTTGTCCATGATGCGAAGTGATTCTGTAGTAATCGAGGCGTGAAAGGGCGCGTCGTGACCGACGTGGAAGTCACCACCGCGCTCGTCGTCCATCAAGAAGTCGCGGAATGATGTGTGAAGAGGCGCCACCGGTGTGTTATCTGCACCTCCGCTGAGCAGCGCACCCATGTAGGGCAAGACAGTGTCCCAGGCCGGCAAACGATCCCTTTTATTCGGTATGCCACGCAGAAGGATTTCGTGGGTTTGAATGGAGCACGGCTCAAAGACAGAGAGCACCGGGCGTAGAACAGAGCGGAATGACACCATCGCGTCTAGGTCGCTGACGTCGAACTGCTCCGACAGAATACTCCGGTAGAGTTCATCGAGAATGTTGCCACCTAGACGTGCGGATTCGATAAACCGTTTGAAGCGCTTGCGTGGCTCGAGCCCGGCCTTGCCGCCTCCAGTGATCGTCGTACATGCAACAACAGCCCATTGGAATACTCCTTGGGCCGCGCTTGCGAGCTCCTCGCAGTCGAGATCTTCGATTGTTGGGTCAAAGTGCTGCATTTCGCTTTTAACATGGGCCAGTATGTCAAGATTCGTGGAATTGGGGTCTATGTTCTGCATGCTCCTCGAGATAAGAAAGTTGCCGGCAACACGAGGGAGAATGTCATTTTCTGGGCGGGAAGTCAGGAAAATCCGGAGGTTCGGCGGCAAGTCTCGGAAGCGGGTAAAGATCAAATCAAGCAAGGCCCGACGGGTGGGTACATCCCGCTCTCGTCCAACCCGTCTATCACGATGACGATGGGTCCCGAGATCGTGAGGGCTCGAAAGGGTCGAGCGATGAAATGCTCGAATTGTAAGCTGAGATCGGTGGTGGTCCGTAGAGCGGTTCTGGCGATCTCGTTGCTCAGGGCTTGCTTCACGCCTTCGTCAAAATCTGCCATATCACGAGCGAGGGTAGGAAAGAGGAGGTGGATTGGACGATCCTTGACGTTGCGATGAAAGGCAAACGACGCCGCGAGTCTTCCGATACCCTCAAGGCGCTGAGCGACAAAGTGCGCGATTGTGGTCTTCCCTGTCCCGGCAAATCCGTGCAGGAAGAAGCCCTGCCGAGCAGAGTCGCTGGTATCCGTCGCCCACTCGAGGATTTCGTCGAGGATGGCAACGCGCGTGCCCTCCTTGCATGATTTGCTGGGTCCGAGCGACGCGCCGGCCGCGTACGGAAGGCTTGCGAGGTCGATGCTTGATCCTATTGCGTCAAGGGCAGGAATATGTCGATTGTGATGTAGCAGAAGTAAAGGATGGTCAGAGAAGTACTTCTGTGAATGGATTACGCACCGATGTCTTCCAATCGGTTAAGAACCCGCGTGACTACAATGTCCTTGAGCTCGACTACATTTTTGGATCATTCCGCTCAGGACTTGTTCCTCGAACTCCCGCCGTAAATCGCCAAATTCGTCGTTGTACTTCTCAATCCGTGAGGTCATAACCGTGTTAGCCTTGATGTATGTACGGACTGCATATGATTAGACACGCGCAGTAGGTCCACTGAAAAGTAGTAATACTTACTGCGACCTGATTCGGCATACTCCCGAATGAAGATGCAGCATTCGACAGTTTGACGAGAAATTCGGGAGAGCAGACCGCGGGCCGAGACAATTCTCGGATCGTGCTCTTTCATCTCGCGTGCAAGTTCGTAGAGGGCGTTCATACGGTTGAAGATTGTGAGAATCTTGTTATCCACCTCGATCTTGTTTTTGTATCCCTAAGAGATGCACGGTTAGAGCGCACCTGGGCTCACATATTGTTAAACATCTTGCCTTATAAATCGCAGACGCAATGGTCCAAGCAAGCTTGGCATATGGGTGCACCTGATGTGTTGCTGTTATCAGTAAGTGCCTCTAAATGCTAACAGCACACACTCACCTCGGATAGCTCTGCCATCAGGTTTGCAAACACGTCCAAATTCTCCAGGAGAGTTGATGACGCCGTGACCATTGGCTCGATGCCTTCAACAGCTGGCTCAATCGTATCAACAGCATGCCCAACGGCGCTGCTTTCTGCTCCAGCTCCACTTTGGGAGAGGGCGTCCCCAGCTAGCACAAGCTCTTCCTCGGCAGCAGTAGAAGAGAGCGGGTCCTGTCCGTCGATGGTGATGCGGAACGAGATCCGATTCCTTGAGTTCATTGCAACGTTGTCGTGATCTGTTGGTGGCGAAACCGTCTATCAGCAACCTGGCACGCTTGCACATATTCAGCCTACGTACCTCCAGTACCGGTTCGTACGTCGTCGGTCCCCCAATCGTTACGTTTATCGAATCTTTTGGCTTGTTCTGACGCAAACGATGGTGACTGACAAGTGAGAGCTTGAGCTCACATGGCAACGGG